>JAIPRK010001579.1:19486-55451 GCA_025469195.1 Chaitophorus viminalis
ATCCATTTCCCATTCTTGATGAAAATGATAAGTTTTTTGTTTTTTATGTGCACTCATAATTATAAATTTTAAACACAACAGACACCAACAGAACACAGAACAACAGAACACAGTGAAATGAACATTCATGACCGATAAACATTTGACAAACGAAACCAGATTAAAATTAAACAGATAAAACTTATCGACAATTCGATAACAATCCCTGAAAATAAATTCTAACATGATCGACTTTGAAATTGTCCACGATCGACCGGTCGATCGCGATCGACCGTTTGGTCGCCCCTGCTATATACTATATACCATATCCAATATAATAATAAATACACTATCTGCGGGCGCTGACCGAGTGCCGGCCGTCAGGGACCGACGCGTATTCATGTTGTATAAGCCTATGCGTCGATAATTCATACTGTAATATTTTAATGTCGGCGCGTTCTATCGAACAATTAATTAAAACTACTATTTACCTAGTTGCATACACCATTAGAATAGGATATTATCATTTCTACTATAGCTTAAACTGTTACAAACATTTATACTATTAGAAATGAGGATATTTTACACGGAAAAAAACAAATAACTGACGATTTTTATGAATATTTAATCACCGGGTTACTAAATATTAATAATTTATTAAATAAATGAATAAAATTTGATAATAAGTGTGTTGTAATTAATGACGGTATTTTATAGTCGCTTTTAGCATGGTTTTATTTGTATATACCTTCACTGGCTTTACTGAAAAAATATAGTAGTTCTACTATCATTTTTACTTTTCCAGAATATTTCATGCGTAATGTACTACACCAAAATGTTTAACTATCCAACTTTACTTAAAATTATTTAAAAAATTTTACCTCTTTAAAATAAAACATTCTGTATAAATATAAAATATAATATAAAATGACAATGAAATTAATTTTTACTAAAAACTGAAAACATTATATTAATATCTTATTATTATTAATTTTTTAGATTCTGAACGGATTGATGGAATCTATTGATTTTACAATGAAGTTTTTTTTTTTTGTGTCTGACGACACCTTTTTTGGCTGTAAAAATGCTTAGATTTTCTTAAACAGCAACTTTTCTGAAAGGAAAGTGAATGTATATGGTACTCGGGCGGTTCGAAAATCCAACTTTTTCACTACTTTTTAAAAAAATCGAAAAAAACGATAAAAAAATTACAAAAAACGGGACATTTTACGTAAAATCACGTTTTTACAAAATACATTTTTTAAAATGCTCTAACTCAAAAACGAAAAACCGCAAAAACTTGAAATTTTCACCAAATCTTTATATTGGATTTTTCTATTCATGGTTAAGTTTTCAAAGTATTTTGACTTTTTTTGACTTATTTATAGACAATGTTCGAAATAGTTTATATCATAGAATATTGGAGAAAGACTAGAATATTCTCGGGGTAGTACGCGGGCACCACCACTCTACGACCGAGCGCACTGATTTCTAGAATTTTCTCGCTACCGTGCGCTACGGATATAAAAGGCCAGCATGCGCCGGACTCCACACAGTTGTGTATCAGTTGTTTATTACAATTCAACATTTATTTATTGCAATTAATCAGTTATTGTTGCAACTCTGTCAGCCGTACGTTCGATTATTTTATTTTGTGTGATCACCGGGATCACTTAATTCATTTATTAATCGCGTATGTTGCGCTTATACCGGCACCGGGCCGAACATTGTTATTTCGCGAATTGTCGCATTTCTACCGGCATCGGGCCGAATATTGTTATTTCGCGAATGGTCGCATTTCTACTGGCATCGAGCCGAATATTGTTATTTCGCGTATTGTCGCATTCTACCGGCATCGGGCCGAATTCTGTATTAACTCGCGTATTGTTGCGTTCTGCCGGCATCGGGCCGAGCATTGTTTTTATTAGTGTTTCTTTTTTATGTTAAAATACAGTCCACGATTTTACTTTTATCAAAGTGTGTTGATTCAGTGTTTTACCGACATCATAATATTACCTGATCAGTCTCCCACGGTGTTCTATACACCCACAAATTTTAAACGCGGATATAGTCGCCAACAGACAATTTAAATTTTTGTAAATTTTTTTTTAAAATATCTTTAAAATTTATTTAGCTCTCCGAAAACTTTTGAAAATGTAATTCAATGTTTATTATAAGTAATACTTATCGCAACTAAAAAATATCGAAGATCGTTTTACTCAATTTTTTTTTATAAGTCCATAAAGTTCAAATTTATATAAAATGTATAAAAATCATGCTAATTTGCAAGTTATTTTGTTGATAAAAATTCATAAAATTTATTCTGTTTATACTTAAGGTTCAAAGTTCTAACGCTAGGTTGTTCATAAGCAAATCTTCAAAAATATATAAAAAAATTTCTACCTGACTTGAAGGAAAACATTTTTTGACTATTTGAAATTTAAATTTTCACAAAATTTCATACTATTGCATTATATTTCAATTTAATTATAAAATACTATATTATTATACACTCATTTTAGACCAACATATCATCTCCGCTCAGAATCGTTATTCGTATACAATGATACCTATCATTACATTCAAAATTAACAAATCCTTTCCTATGACCAGAGGCGGATCTAAGATTTTTTACGTCCGGGGAAAATATTAAAATTACGCCCAATCATAGACCGAGACTGAAAATATATCATTCCCTTCAGTTGTTTTTTAATAAATGGAATTAAAATTACAAACATACTTTACATACTACATACTTATTGACTTTTAAACACATAATAATGTTAACTAACAAAGTTAAAAATATTAAGCTAGGTCATACTCATAGAATCTTAATATTACTTATTATTTATGTTACAATAATTAAAATAAATAAGAGTTATTCTGATTTTTACACTACTATTAAAGTATACTAAAAAGTGTCTATATTTTCTAACTTTTAAAATTATTAATAATAAACTTGTTAAATTAAATATGAAAGAACTTTTTTATTAAAACATTTTTTATTTACAAATTGCTTCTTTCTTTACACACATAAATAAATTTAAAGCTTTATTCTTCTGTCTTTTACTTCAGCGAAGTCGTTTGTAACTGAATCGAAGTAGATGGAGTTTGATATTTCTTTTTCTATAGATAATAACGCAAGATTAGTTAGTTTAGTTTGATTTAATGTGAAGTTTAAATAAGTTTTGATTAGTTTCAGCTTGCTGAAACTCTGTTCATACGTAGCTGTTGTGCATGGCGATGTTAAATAAAGCCGAAGCGCTATGCAAATATTTGGGAATATATTAGCCATAGAATACTCAAAAATAAACTCTAATAGTTCTAATGGTGTTGTATTTTTGATAGTGGGTAATGCACTTATGGCATGAGGCTTAAAATGTATAATTTCTTCGGTTAGTTCTGAAGCATTTAAGTCTTTATTATATTTTAAGGCTAAATCAGCTACTGTTTTGACTAATTGGTCTGTTTCTTTTTCAAATAGTTCAGATCCAGTCAGAAAACTAAAATCTAAGGATACATTATTCAATGTTTCAAATCTCCAGCCCAAGTGTGAAAGCAAAACATCACAGACGTTTTTCAAATTAATTATACAATTATTTTTAGCAGGAACGTTCCATTCATCAGCAGATTCATCAAAATCCATTCTTTTTGCTCTTTTTTCCTTTTTTCTGGAAATTAAGGGGAAATACTCATTTTATACTTATTTGTTCAGCATCTTAGAATAATATTTGAATTCTATTATTTCTTAAGTCAGTTATTTCTCTTATTAATCCATGAATCATTTTTGCTGCTTGACATACTGTAATTGTTTTTTTTTTTGAAGAAATACATTTACACAATCAATACATGAGAGTATAGAATTCCAAACCGTTAATAGACAAATAAATTCATGATCCACTAAATTAAGTAAATTTTTTACAATTGGTTTTGATTCAAGATTTCCATTTTCAATAATATTAATCAAAGCACATTTCACATCAGGTAATTGTTTATAAAGGGCCTTTACCACGGCAGCTTTAGAGGACCATCTAGTATCCGAAAAGGGTTTAAGTGTTACTTTCAATGATTTCATCAATATTTCCCAACGTAAGATAGAACCAGAAAAAAAATTGAAAAGTTGTTGAATTTTACCGAACAATAACTGCATTTGTTTATTTGATCCTACAGCATTTACACCTACTAAATTCAAACAATGTGCTGTACAAGGTATAAATATTGCTAATTGATTTTTTTCTAAAATTTTTGCTTGAACTCCATTGTACTTCCCTGCCATATTTGATCCGTTGTCATATGCTTGGCCCCTACAGTTTTGAATATCCAAACCATCTAGAGATATCTGATTTAATATTTCAGTAGTCAAACCATAACCAGTTTTTTCATGCGATTCTATAAAGCCTAAGATACTTTCTTCTACAAATACTTTACCACCAGTGACACGAACATATCTTATAACTTGACTCATTTGCTCTGTTCTAGATACATCCGGTGTGCAATCAAACATTATTGTATAATATTTAGCAGATTTAATTTGATGTATAATTTCATTTCTAACTTTTTTGGACAACAAAGCTATAAACTCATTTTGAATTTGATGAGAAAAGTAATTTATAGAACCTTTTTTATGTGATTCAATGTGTTCCTTTAATATTAGATCATATTTACTTATCAAACTTAACAAATTAAGAAAGTGACCTGCGGATGGACTCCCAGGTACATCTGAATGTCCCCTTAATCCTAAATTATTGTTGGCACAGTACAATATTGCGTTCAATATTGCTTTTAAAATGTGTCTCCATTTAGCTTCTTGCGATTTTATTTTATTTTGTAAGCAGTCATCAATAGCTCCACCATTTTTTAATTTTTTTTTAAACATTTTCCATTCAAGGAAATTTTTTACGTGGTCTGAAGAATTTTCATGTTCCCTTAAACGTTCCATTTTTTTCCAGTTTGTAAAACCTTGGTTAGGATCTGTTAATGCACTTGATTTGGTTCCAAATAAAATACAACAAAAACAAAAAATCGCCTCATTAGGTTCAGAATACATCATCCACGTTCTGTCACACTTTTTACCGTTATTCATTTGTTTAAAAAACCAATGATTTTTGAATGGTGTAGGTGCTGTCATCCCTCGATTTGGACCATGAAGAATAAGTATACAACGCAGTTTATCATTAATAGGAGACCAAGAACGAGGATTGTCAAATAAAATTTCAGGAAAATGTGGGGCTTTAAAATGTTCATACTTATTTTGAGTTTTTAAAGATACCTCAAAAGTATTCTCATTATTAACTTGATGACAATTCTCACTCATATTAAATGTTATGAGTTCTAAGTCATTGACAGTTATATTTTTTTCATTTATCTTAACATCCAAAGAATCGTCATTAGTAAATTTTTTATTTAAATTGCTATTACAACTTGTCAATGGTAATGGTACTTTTATAATCGTGTTTTCATTTTCATGTTGTTCAATATTTACTTCATTGACATCAACATCTAAGGAATCGTCATCGGTACATTTTTTATTTAAATTACTATTACAACTTGTCAATGGTAATGGTTCTTTTATAATCGTGTTTTCATTTTCATGTTGTTCAATATTTACTTCATTGTCTTCATTGACATCAACATCTAAAGAATCGTCAGACTTGTCCACATTTTCATACTTTAACCAGTTTCTCCGCGTTTTTCCCCACTGTTTTTCTAATTGTATCTTTTCAGCTTCTATCTTCTTTTTCCTATCGCGAAAAAACGAACCTGGAGGCCGCTTTGACATTTTCGTCCTTAAATGTATAAACAATATATTTTGAAATTTTAAAAAAAGATTCAGATTAAAGTGATTAACAAATTTTCAATGAGTCGGACTAAATAGCATAGCATAGGTATACCTAAATATTTTTCCAAATTAGAGTGGCCTAACCCACATTAAAACTTGACAAACGTTAATTGGGTTGATGCTTTATAGATAGTTTAAAATGCAAGAAATTATACATAAAAAGTGAGTTTATTATTTTCTTTAGAGTGGATTTTATATTTTTATAAGAAAAAAAAATATTGAAAAATAATCAAAACTTCAATAGGTACCTTAATACTTGTCCTATATAAAAACACTTTTGCTGTTTTGGTTCTGTGTTCTTTGTGGTGAAATATAAAATCGTTTATTCTGATAAAGGTACACAAATTAAGATTTTAGGCCAATAAAAAATATAATTAATTTAAACAATTTATAATAAAAAAAAGAAAAAGAAAATCTTTTTTTAAACATAAACAAATGTATAACCATCTTGGTAAATATTATAAATTATAATATATAATAATATTATAAAATATTAACATAATTTTTAATAAACAGATATAATATTATATCGTACGTTAATTGATAATCTTATAAAAGTTATTGTGTAAGTATCAGACATTTTAACGAAAACACAGCATCAATAAATGCCTAGTTTGACACTTTCACTCGGAATCTTAATAATTACATATATACTTATTACTTATACCAGTGGCGGCTCGTGGGTGCTGGTGGTGGAGGAGCGACTTTAAATATAGTTATACGTATAACAAAATAATACATAAAACAGTATACACATATTATTACTTTTATGCTTAATATTTTGTTCGTCAAACTATTTTAAACATAGTACGTAAGTAAATTATTGTAATATTGTATATATTATTATATAATTTTTGGAATTATTTTATGAATTAAGGCCTGACGTAGTGAGAATGATGTCTATAATCACAGGCCGCAGAAAAATTAAAAATTAAATTTATATTAAGGACGATGCTGCTGTTCGTCCAAAATGCGTATTGCGTATTTGCGGTAATATATAATAGTATAACATTATGTTTAAAAATAATAATCGATAACGAATGACGAGCGTATACGTAGATAATTTTAAAAATAAATATATTAACTGTATGGACGACGCTGCCCGGTCGTCCATAATCCGTATAATATAATATTCGAAAAATGCAATTTTTTTAAGTGATTTTTTAAAAATTTATAAATAATTAATTTTCTTCTATTTATTAATTTTAGTAGGGGTGCGATCGTGCTGTCGTCCAAGCCACGAACCGCCACTGACTTATAGGAATCTATTCATAATCTTATCTTTAACTAAAATGATGTATATTGTCTATATTGTCAGCCGCGCTTTCAAATGGCAAATGGCAGAATTTATTACAGTGGTCTGTTAATTAATTTTGTACTATTTTTGTCCGCGTCGTCGCCGTGCGTTGACGATAACGTTCATATTAATTATTATATTTATATTTATTATTGATAACATACGTTTATATTTAATTTGTATTATTAGTCTGTCTCTATAATCTATATGTACTGTCGACCGTCGACGTACGCCGATCGTGCAGCTACGCGATCTAATAATAGAATAACGATTAATTATTTTACATTTACGCCATGTATGATTGCATTTTTGTTTTTCTTTATTATGTGAAGTAAAAATATTTTCTTAACTTCTAAAACCAAACATTAATATAAATACCCACAAAAAAATTACGCCCACTAAAATTTTACGCCCGGGGATCAATCCCCGGCTTCCCCCCCCCTAGTTCCGCCTCTGCCTATGACCTAATGGCCTATCCTATGAACGAGGTGCACTCCACACCCAACTGTACAGCAGAGCGAGGCCCATCTGGTTCTTTTTTTTTTGATTTTTTACAATGAAATCTGGATCAACAATATCACTTTTTAATAATCTTTTGCCATATTGTGGGTCTATGATTTCAGACCAAATGCATTCGTAGTAAAATCTATAGTAAAAAATAAATAACAATAAATTATTTAATATTCAATATTGGTATCTGATTTTAATGGCAGTGTATAAAAGTGGTAAAATATTAAATAATCATATATATATATGGTTACAATGTGTGTGCTTACATTATTAATTATTATTATGTACGTGTATTATTGTATAATTTTTAACTTTTTAATTGATTTTCCATTTTTCTTAGCCAAAAATCGATACCGTACTCAATTTTCTCCAAGTGTATCCATTGCTTTGTAAATACTACATGGAAATTTCAAGTCTTAGGGGATTAGTAATTTTTGAGTTACGATGAAAACATAGATTTTATCAAAAACCGGCGGCGTGCCCTAAATGTTGCCATTTTTTTACAGTCTTTCGCTAGTTTTTACAAAAAGTAAATAAAAATATAGGGAAATTACGTACCCCACGTATAAATAAATAAAATATCGTATTAAATTAAATACGATGAAATCGTACCAGAAACCAACCATTTACATATTTACATATACTCCTTATCTGATCGAAATCGGATACAAATACATAACAAAAAATATTAAAACACAGACATCGTGATATTTAAATACATTATGTGTGTAAAACCAATTACATTTGAGGTGCATACAAGAAGAATATTATCATTACATTTCACTTTGATTCAGCCTTTGATTTTTCTTTCTAAAAATTAGGTTGCGTGTTAATTGTTTTTTACTTTTGCGTAAATTTTTTTGTTTTTATTGGCCATAATAAAATAGGTACTAATGCAAATGACCTTAAGGTACTTAGGCAAATAATATATAACTCAACACATCAGACATCAGTACTTGTATACCATCGTGGCATGGTCATTCATCAGTAGATGAAATACGGAAGAATTGTGTTTTCAATGTTTTCACATGAAAACCTTCAATGCCTTTATTTCTGTACTTCGATTTGATTTTTATATTATTATCAATTATATAAATAATAAATATTGTATGGTTTAGGACTTATAGTACGGACAAATAGCTTTTCGTCGACGTCACTGTCTCTGTGCCGGTAAGGTGACCGTCATTTCGAGAATCGAAATAACGCCACGCAAACTGGATACGGGTGTACATTTTAGTGGGAGTTTTATCGCCACGCCACCACAAAAATCATAGGCAGCAGCACATGACGAACGAAAAAACAAAATATGACGACAAAACATGATCTCGCAAAAAGTAAAAAACTACCTTTAAAAGTAATTTTTGAGTCTAAACACCTATTAAGAAAATGCTAGAAAAGAATATTTCTGAGGGAACCTCATAGGCTTTAAGAGTTATTCGCAATAGAAAGTTCAGAATGATTAATGGAAAAGTTCATTTTTTAAACTTTTTTTAAGTCTAAATAACTTTTTTACATGTTATAATTTTGAAAAACGCCTAGGTGGTTCCCTCCTAAATATTGTTTTAAACAATTTATCTAATAGGTGTTTAAAAGTTTAAAATTACGTTAAAAAGCAGTTTTGTACTATTTTACTTTTAAAAATTGTCAGTGAGACGCTTTCTTAAATGTTGATCCTTAAGTATAAATACTAAACATTTTATGAATTTTCAACTACAAAATAACTTGAAAATTATTGCAATTTTGATATACTTCATAAACATTTGAATTTTAGGGGCTTATAAAAAAATGTGTGTGAAATGATTCTCAAATTTTTAATTACGATAAGTACAACTTATAATAAACGTTGTCTTGTATTTTCAAATTTTTTTTATCGATGTTTCAAAAACAAAAAATACTTGGAAATATCGAAAATTTCAATTGTCTATAAATAGGTCAAAAATATAAGCATTTAATGAAAATTTCAAGTATTTGCGATTTTTCGTTTTTGAGTTTGAGCATTTTAAAAAAAAATTTATTTTGTTAAAATGTGGTTTTGTTTTTCCGTAACTTTTTTATGGTTTTTTCCGATGCTTTTGAAAAGTATTGAAAATGCTTAATTTTTTACTTGCCCTATTACATTCACTTTCGTTTCTGTTTATCTGTTTGTCTAAGAAAATCAAAGCATTTTTACTGCTCCAAAACGTAATAACAGACACAATAGAAAATAAATAGAAAACACTCTTAATTGTAAAATAATCAATACATATAAATTCATTATATTCCGTATGGAATCTAAAAAAATATTTTAATAAAATTTTGCAGTCGGGAATGTTCTATTATATTAATTGAAAAAAAAATTATTAATTATGGATAGGACGAAATTTATTGCATAATGAAAATATGAGCCATCCTGAAACTCAAATTATCCGTTTTAAAATAAAAAAAGAACGTGTGGGCCTCGCTTTGCTGTACAGTTGGGGGTGGAGTGTACCTCGTTTATAGGATAGGTCATTATTACAATGGATTTGTTAAATTTGAATGCAATGATAGATATCATTGTATACGAATAACGATTCTGAATGGAGTTAATATGTTTGTCTAAAATGTGTATATAATAATATAGTATTTTATATTTAAATTTAATTATAATGCAATTTCGTAAAAATTTAAAATTCAAACAGTCATAACATTTTTTCTTTTAAGTCTGGTAGAAATTTTTTTTATATATTTTTGAAGATTAGCTTATGGACAAATTAGTGTTAAGATTTTGAACCTTAAGTATAAACAGAAAAAATTTTATGAATTTTTATCTACAAAATAACTTGCAAATGATCGTGATTTTGACACATTTTATATAAATTTAAGCTTTATGGGCTTATAAAAAAAATGTTAGTAAAGTGATCTCCAATATTTTCTAGTGAGAATAAGTTAAGCTTATTATAAATCTTGTATTAAATTTTCGAGAGTTTTCGGCCAGCCAATTAAATTTTATAGATGTTTAAAAAAAAAATTTTTACAAAAATCGAAAATTTAAATTGTCTATAAATAAGTCAAAATATGTCAAAATACTTTGAGTACTTAACCATATATAGAGAATACCAATATAAAGATTTGGTGAAAATTTCAAGTTGTTGCGGTTTTTCGTTTTTGAGTTAGAGCATTTTAAAAAAATATAGTTTGTAAAAACGTGATTTTGCGTAAAATTTCCCGTTTTTTTGTCATTTTTTTATCGTTTTTTTCGATTTTTTTAAAAAGTAATGAAAAAGTTGTATTTTTGACATACCCAAGTACCATCTACATTCACTTTCCTTTCATAAAAGTTGCTGTTTAAGAAAATTGAAGCATTTTGAAACACCTAAAAAGGTGTCGTCAGACACAAAAAAAAGTAAAAAAAAAAACACACATCATTGTAAAATCAATAGATTCCATCACTCCGTTCAGAATCTAAAATTAAAATGTTAAGTAGGTAACAGGTATAATATTTAAGATATTTAATATGTAGTTTTGAAACTACAGTGAAGTATTAAAATTATTTTTCGAAGTAAGTGATAATAATGTGTCAATATGGATAAAAGTTGTAGGAAGGGGCGCTAAAATATTAGTAGTCCACTTGCACCATATCTGTAAATACGTAAATAACTATTATTAATGTAAATATACAAAAATAATATAGTATATAGCTAAAATAGTGACCTAATAAGTCACCTAGACTAAATGTAAACCGTGTATTATATGTTTTCGTGACAGGGATTGCTACCGAGTCGTCTGCCATGGTTGAATGCAGACATTTTACCGGGCCCGGGTCCGGGAGGAAGTCCTGGAGTAGACGTAGACACTTTCCTCGGATTGTCGTCGAAAAATTTTCCGGATTCGATTTTGTCATTGGGCTGGACCACCAAACATAACGATTTCGGTAGGTATCCTCCAGACGGATTTATACAATTGCCGCCACTAGGCAAATTTTATTTTGCAGCCTCTTAAACTTATCAATGGGAAAATGTATTTTTAAGTACTTGTGTAACATAATTAAAAAAAAATATATCTTAAGACTAATACTAAACAATAATTATTGGTTATGTTTATAAACTGTTCTGATTAAGAAAATTCGAGTAGTATCGTGCGGTCGAACGATTCGCGAGTGAATATTTTCGAGTTTCCCGGCAGTCGATCGATAATTGACTTGGACGTTATGTTTTATAAAGAAGAAATGTTTAAATATTTAACATTTTGTCATCTTTCAGCGTAATTTCAACCTACAATACAAAATCTAAAAAACCTAGTATTCTCAAAAAAAAATATTGGCTTAACATTGCCGCCCCTAAAAATCTGCTGCCCTAGGCAACGGCCTACTTTGCCTGACGCTAAATCCACCACTGGTAACCGCACCAACCACGGCTAAGCAACCGCGACAACGCATTAGTACACTACGAGATGCACCATGCACTTTCAGCTTTTCAGCCTAGGTGTAAGTTACCCTATATTATACATTTATACATGAAACATTTTCGTTGTTTTTCTAGACGTGTACTCGGAGAACTACATAAACGACATGGCTGACGTACTGTTCAAAAGCAAATACATGAAGCCCGTGACTTATGCAGTGCGCGCGTCGTTCGCCGTGAATTCGATTCCCGAGATCCAGTACCTGTTAGAGACATCACCTGCCGGCTCGACTCTGACCGTCTGGTGCAGTGACGCAAGAGACATTATCGATTTCACGAAATTGGTTCAGCTGGTCAAAACGGTGGGCGTGGATCGAGTGTACTTGGACTTACCAAGTGACAAGTCCAAAACCTTTTTCGAGACGTACGACACTAGTGGTACGGTGGAAAGAAGAATGACCAGTAACGTGGTGGCTAAATTGTTGCTAACGTCAATACTGGCGGTAAAAAATGTTTTTATATGAAACCCGTCGTTTCGTTTCGTTCGCGAATACGCACGTCACATACGATCAACACAGAATCGACAAAAGCGATATTTTTCCATATGTAAATAATAAATACAATTCGTATAACATACTATTTATATAGTATGTACCTACCGGCAATATGGACAATATTCAGGTATTTTGCAAAATGCCTAGACATTATGCACATTGTCAATCAGTTTTAGACAATATAATAATTAAAACATGATTTTCAATATTATTTTATATATAACCAAGATATTTAATAAAATACCTAGGTTGTACGTAAAATGCTATTTTTTTTTTTTTTTGTGAGCAAAGTAAAAAACAATATATTTTACTTTATAATAATTATTAGGTATAAGTTATTATTTATAATAATATAATAATACAAAATTTAATTTTTATGGATTATTATATTTTTATACTTATTAGTTATTACCTACTATACTATCAACATTATTATTATTATTATTATTATTATTATTATTATTATTATTGTTCTATTTTGGATTTTTACCGGTTTTACTGCTTTAGACGTTAGACCCATTACCGCAATAATAACATATTATCTCCACTCTTCCCTATCTTTTGTCATTTATTCTGCGTTCCTTACTCTTAATATCTTTAGGTCTTGCATTATTCTTACCTATCTTTGTTTAGACCGTCCTCTGGATCATTATGTTTGGTATCCTGGTATCCAAGTGGAAGTGGTTATTTATCCAAGTAGTCCTTTTATCTCCATACATTTTTCAAGGTCCTAAAAATGTTTGGTACTTTATACTGTTTTTACACATTTTTTTCATATTTTTATTATATTATAATATTGAATACCTAATATTATTTATACATTTTACTTGAACTACTAGCTATTTATTACACGCTGTAGAAAAATTACATTTTGAAGTGCTTAAAAGTGCTTTTTATTTTGATACTTGATCTACTAAATACATGTTAAAAAGTGTATTCGGTTTTACTTGGGGTGTGTACAATGTTACATGGGAGAGTGGATTTAAATCAATAAATAATATTTAGCTATGATTCTTGTCAGTTATCAGTGTTATCACATTAATATAATCATAAGAACAAGTATATATAGAAATGGTTAGTTGAACAAATTTAACTCAATGCTTCTTTATAGATCAGCAGTGCATTGTTAGGTGTAATGCCGCCGAAGGCATATATATTTTACCACCTCGTAACTCCCCCTCTCCCCCAACATAACAACAACACCGATAATTAGGAAAAAAATAGGTATAGTATACTGATTAAATGATACAGATACTTCGTCGCATCACTCAACAAAATATAGGTATTGTGCGTAGATGTTTAATATTTGTCTATATAATCAATTGAATACAATATTATTAAATCAATCGTATTTTTTGTTTCGTTGCTATGGAAACTAATAACGACTTAAACTACAAAAATACAATGCCTGTATGCTGTCAACGTGTGAATTGATTTTTACACGTAGAAAACAATCGATCATTTTGAAAAATGTCATACAGTAATATATTAAATATTAAATGTACAGCACTATGAAAAATTGAACCTAAAAACATCAAATTATTAAATTTTATTCTGAAAAATAAGAACAAATAAAGACTATAAAAATAAATAATAATATGTACAAATATAATAATATATAGCTTTTTAGGAATTCAAGCTATTTTTTCAAATAACTTTTTTTGTAGCGAAGTCATGAATGATATTTTCTACATCCATCTCTTCTAAAATATTACTTTCAATACATAACATAGATGGGTGGTGGTTGTTTGGGCAAAGGTAATAATTTTTATCAAAAAAATAATAGTCTGTTTGGGCGACTATCATTTGTACCATTTGGGCGAGCGAAATTATTTTTACCTTTGCGAGGTAAAAACCGGATGACAGATCACAGATACTGATGATATTATTGCAATATTGCCTATCGAAAATAATATTACGATTCAGACACGCTGTCCAAGTTGTACATAAACATAATAACACTGTAGTGTGCTATGTGTAGTATCTTGAATAATACTTTCATGTACGATTATTTAAAAATTAATTCTAACAATATTAGTCTGTTGTAAGTTTTTATATTTTTTAACATTTATAATGGATTTAAAAATCGAACATATTTTAACTACGAAAAGAGGTAAAAGATGTATAGTATATGAGGCTAATAAATTACTTTAAACTGTATTATAACTATTATATTATATATAATTTTATTTATAATTGTTGACTTATTATTAATCATTTATACTTTATATGATTTTGTTTAATTAATTGTATATTATAAGCATTTTCATACCGCTCAAACCGCGGTATTTTATTGAATAATTCTCGCCCAAATGATATATATGTATATATAATATATATTTATTCGCCCAAGCGGTCTAAGCCCATATAGATAATATTGATAATTTTTCATTTACTAATGCTATTTCTATGTTCGGAAATGTATTAGGTAACTGAGTGCTAACTAAGGATTTTAAAATATTTGACAAAGATGATTTTTCTTCATCATTGAAATTACATATTATACCTTTAAACTGAATAACTTCTTCAACTAAATAATACTCAATATCATGAGGATATAATTCAATCAGATTTTCCGTACATTGTCTAATAGTTTTATTATTTTCTTTTTCCAAATTAAGAAAGAATACAAAATGATGATTTAATGTTATATATGACATTTTTCTAACATTAAATGGTCTAAAATTACTAAAAATACATAATTTTTAAATTTATTTGCTCTTGAAATAATACTTCATCAGTACCTAAATGTTGCATCAAAAAATAAAACCATTTTTCTTCTTCTTGAGCTAGTTGATTTAAATTGTGTTTTTCCATTCATTTTTTGGGTTGTTACAAAATAATGATCAAAATTGTGTCTAATATTTTTTACATATGATTCCAATGATTCATATAGTTTAGTTACAATAGATAAATCAATAGTTGTTAATTATTGTAAAGTCACACTAGTGTCTAGTTGCAACGTTTCAAAATTGGCGTCCACAAACATATTATAAAAGCAAAATCTAATGAGTCAAGTTTATTTAATATTGAAGAAGCTTCATTGCGAGTTTCTTGTTTTTGAATTTGGTCTTTAACAATATGTTCCAATGCATTTTGTATTTGATTGTATCCAAGATAAAGAGCCTTACATACATCATATCTAGAAGATCAACGTGTAGTAGACAGTTTTTAATATGAATGGTCTGATTATCATTATCTTTATTATTTAAGTGTCTACATAATGAATCCCAGCTATATGTGGACACTTAAAGAAGTTATAAATCATTTGAGAAGAACAAATAAATTGAAACCAAAAGAAGTAGTCAGCTGCATTAGATCCCACTAAATTTTAAGGATTACGCTGAGCAAGGAATAAATTAAGCAGCAGGCGCATATAACGCATAATTCTAGATTGCTGACTGCTGTTCGTTATATATACCACTCATATTAGAGGCGTTATCATAAGATTGACCACGATAGTTTTCAATATTTATATTTAGTTCTGAAAATTTATTAATAATTGCTTTTTCCATATCTCCTCCTTATTTATGACCAATTGATGGTAGAAAGCCAAAAAATCGTAATAGTGTACTACCAAGTAGGTACTTATAATTTACAACTTTGTTTTTTTAATAAATAAATATGAATTCAGTGTTATAAAGTATTTGAATAAAAGTATTCAAATACTTTTTAAAGTATTGAATACATTTTTAAATACTTTTTTTATTTCTGTTTGGATTTCTTTTTTCTTGTAGTCATAAATTAATAAAAATATCTTAATGTGCCTTAATAATTGTTAATAATTGTTACAATTATAACAACTAAATTTATTATTTTCTGGTCATTCCGCTATTTGGTGTCAGAATTCATCTGTTGACTATAATTTGTAAGCGAGCCAACACTATGGTGTATTGATATGATATTATTTTAACATTGATTATAAATACTATTATTTACTATTTAGTATTTATAATCAATAGTTTTAATAACTATTTTCACCGAAGTAGCATGATACCCAATACACTGTTATTAAGTAATAGGTATGTACGTGTTTGCGTATAGAACCGGGAGACATGAATTCTATCCACACAGATTTGTCTTGTTCTACGTTTGTAAGACGGAGACAACACATGTGGGTATAACGTCCTCTAAACTCTGTGTTCTTTCCTAGAAAACGGTTTATCGTCGAGTGATACCAATTTTATAATTAAACAAATTGATCATTGTTACTGACTATAAGATAATATATTAATTGACATTTTATTTTCATAATATTGTATTATACGAAGGACGAAAATAGTTATTGGAGTATAGAGAGTAGAGACCATAATAGTTGGACGGGCATTCCACACTAAAATTGATTATTACTCATCAGTGTATTACTAATAAGTAATAATCAAAACTTATTAGTCATTATTTTCCAAGTTTATTATATCTCTTATACTAAAATTAACCGTTTTTTCGTAATTTTTTTATCGTTTTTTTCGACGCTTTTAAAAAATTCTGAAAACGTTGGGTTTTTGACTTGCCCAAGTACCATCTACATTCACTTTACTTTCAGAAAAGTTGCTGTTTAAGAAAATTGAAGCATTTTTACTATCAAAAAAGGTATCCTCAGACAAAAAAAAAACACGTCATTGTAAAACCAATAGATTCCATCACTCCATTCAGAATCTAAAATAAGTGTGTTAAATTACAAAGGTCAGAACTCAGAAATGTCTTTTAAAATAGCTTGAAATGCATCTTATTCCCCGAAACGAGTTCTCCACATAAATTCAGCGAGATAGGACTCCAAAAAATTTCTATTAGTTCCACGGTGCTTTTTATTTCCCCAATTTCCAGAACCCCATAACCTCTCGATATTTTGGGTGTGTGCTCCTGTGTACGGATCAAAAAAATTATACGTGTGGTTTACGGTATTATGTTTGAATCCCACCTGCTGCAAATTATTATAGGCTTTCCAACAATCTGACATAATTATAATCAATTAAATTATAATCAATCAAATAATCAAATCAATGTAAATTATAATCAATGAAATTGGGCTCGTTCCGTATTTAATATAAATAAATAAATAAATAATTTTTGAACCAGGTTTTATATATTTTTGTATTATAGTTAACAATGTTTTCTCCGATCGATCAGGCACACTAATTTATTATAAAACACGCCTTGGTTTCCCGACATTTTCCACCGAAAATCCATTGCTATGGCAGAATGGGGTTTCATCGATTCCGCCAGACCTTTTTATACTTGGGTATAAGGTTTATCGATTCCGCCAGGGAAAAAATAATCTTCCCGAACATTTTAGTTTTATTTTACTTACATAGTTATATTATAAATATTATATAAAATACCTGTATAAAAAACATTGTCGCTAATTGATGATAATCTAACTTGTATACGCGTAATGATGCGAAAAACGACTAATAGTATTGTCCAACGTTAATCTGGTTAGTCTCAATTTACCATCGTGTCATCATACTTCGCAATAATGAATTTCGAAATCGTAGTTGGTGAACGAGAAAATGACTTAGTTATTTATCAAAATGAAAAATTTTTTAAAACAAACTTTGTGAAATATTTGTGTGCGTATAAGTGGAAATGTGTTAATAAAAAGTGTAACGCAAAAATATACATTAACGAATCCTTAACGGAAATTTTAAAATATTATATTAACCATAAAAATCATGAAAAACGGCCAATAAATTTATTAAAAAAAAAGCTATTTTCAAACCAACTCAAGAGAAAACTTACGGATGTAACAGAAAGTCCTTCAAAAATTATAAATCATGAAATACTAAAAAATCCACAAATTGAAAATATCATGGAAAATGACTATGTTGACAATATCAAACAATGTATACATCGAGAACGTAGAAAACGCATACCTTCGCTTCCAAAAAATCTTATTGAAGTCATTGAAGCTATGAATAATCGGGAAATAAGAACTGTCGAAGGTGAGTCATTTTTAATACATACAGATTTGGTGAACAATATGATGTGTTTTTCTACAAACAGTAATCTGAAGGCTCTAAGCTCGTCTTATACAATATTTGTTGATGGTACATTTTCTTCGTGTCCTATGTTTTTTTATCAACTTTTTACAACCCATGTAAATATAAATGGGCATTATGTTCCATTAGTTTTTTTTTTATTACCTATCAAAACAACACATATTTATGAATTAGCATTTAATTTTTTAAAAACTAAATGTGCTGAATTAAATTTAAAACTGACAACAATTGTGGCTGATTTTGAAGAATCTATTCATGCTGGGGCAAAAATGATTTGGCCATTAATACAAGTAATCGGATACAGATTCCATTTAACGCAAAGTTGGTGGAGAAAAATCCAAGAAATTCGATTAACAGACGTGTATAAAAATAAAAACTGTGAGTCCGGAATCTGGTTAAGAAAAATATTCGGACTTTCTTTTTTAAGCCCAGAAGAAGTTTCTGATTGTTTTATAGAAGAGTTTATGGCACACTGCCCTAATGATCCAAAAATGATAACATTTTGTGATTATTAACTGAAAATTACATTGACGAGTTTTCGAGATTTCCATCCAATGTTTGGGCCTCTTTCTCCATTAGTTCTGAGCGAACCACAAATAGTTGTGAATCTTTCCACGCAAAACTCAATTCTTTGTTTACAAAATCACACCCAAACATTTTTTTTATTTATACACGTCTTAAACACAAGGATCCAAACAGATACGTACATTATTCTCAGGTCAACTCACAAAACAAAAATTAGTAAGAACATAAAATATATTCATCAAAAAAGAAAAATCGAAGATTTATTAAAAGATTATGAGGCTAAAAAAATTAACCGCTCACATTTCATTAGTTTGGCATCATCCCATTATAAAAAATAACATTGTATAACTTAAAACTATATTTGACTAAATTAATTAATTAATGAATTAATTTTTAGATATATTATTATTATTATAACAGAAACGGGTTGACAGCAGTAATTGCCAGGTCGAGGTAAAAATTGGTTGGTGGCGGAATCGATAGGTTGTTTTTAGACTACCTGAACTGGCGGAATCGATGCTACATTGGCGGAATCGATAGGTCCCCGGCAGAATACGTCCAGCATTATTTTTTCTACGCACAAATAAACTTTCATCTATTTCAACAATAAGACCGGGGCCACCAATTTCTTCATAGTTATTTTCTAACTTCCATACACATACCTCACGTAGATAATTGCTCCAAACGACCACAGCATTTTGTCCCATTTTAAGCTCACGTTTACAAAACGTTACTGAAGTCATTTCTCGGGCCCAAAAGTCTATGAAATGGACAATTGTGCGTATTGGTAATATAGAACCAGTTAGACAATTATTCACTCTTAAACCCTTTTCCTTCCGGCAACTCATTTTCTGACACCACCATCGCGATCCCTTAATAAACATTATATGGCCATTTTCACACATTTCACTAACTTTAATTACATTATTTTTTTGTAAAAATGCAATTCCGGTATCATCGTTGAAAACAACTGTAAGTAATTCACTAAAATTCATTTTTAAAATTTAATTTTACATAAAAGTCTGAATAAAGTAGGCACTATGATAACGAAAGCTCGAAAGTCAGCAACGTACGTACGTATGAAACGTAGTTATTTCCAAAATATTTCCTAAAATAGATTATGTATCATGAGTTAACACGATAATTGTAGGAACCACGTAATATAACTATAAAGCGGGGCGATAAATTTTATACGAGGTACTGGGGGGGGGGCGATAACAAACAAGTACCTACCAATCTATTTCTACATACCGGTACTTTTCCAACCCTATGGAAAAAAGTTTTATTACGCCAATATCTAAGGGTGGTGACTGGTGAATGGTGATATATCTCTAATGATTCTAATGTAACAAATTATCGTCCAATCAGTCTACTTTCAATAATTCCAAAAATCTTTGAATCAATTATATCAAAAAAAAAAATTACTCCATTGTTATACCCATTAGTATATGACGACAACATGGGTTTATAAGTGGTAAATCCACAACTACAAATTATTTAATCTTCCATAAACACATATTAGACGCTTTTGCTTCTAGATCCTAGGTCGACGTTATTTATACAGACTTTTCTAAAGCGTTTGATAAGGTAAACCATTCTCTACTTATATCTAAATTGTATAATATTGGTATTCAGGATCCATTTCTTTCTTGGAACTCATCCTATATATCAAACAGGGAACAAATTATAAAGTATAAAAATTTAAAATCTAATCTTTTCTATGTAACTTCAGGTGTACCTCAAGGTTCTCATTTAGCTCCTTTATTATTCCTATTATTTATTAATGATTTAAAATTTCTAAATTCAAGGAAACTTCTTTTTGCCGATGATTTGAAATTATTTCGACAAATAATTCCCATAATGAATAATTTTTATTACAAAACGATTTGAATGCTTTGTCAGATTGGTGTACGATTAATAAACTACCATTAAATATCGATAAATGTAAAATTATATCATTTACTAGATCTCGGGATCCACTTATAGCGTCTTAAATATTAATCAGTCATCTTTGTTACGTGTAAGTACATAATGTTAGTGATTTAGGTAATTAGGTATATTTGATTCTACTCTCACTTATAATAAAAACTTACTACATACGGTTATGAAATCCTCGATGATTTTAAGCTTTATTACAAGAAATTGTAAAAATTTCACTATCCGGTTGTTTTCAAAACATTATATAGTACTTTAGTCCGAGCAAAATTAGAATACAACACTGTGGTTTGGTCGCCATACTAAATTATCAAATTCAAAACTTAGATAATATCCAAAACTGTTTCCTTCAGTTCATGGCTTCCAAATGTAATTTAATTCGTTTGCGTCATTCTCCTTATGAACCACTATTACATTATTTTGATATTGCTAGTTTATCCGAACGAAGAAAAATATATGATATGAAATTTTAGTTAAGCTCGTGAATAACCATGATTATATCAACAGCCCTGAAATTTTAGGTTTTCTCAATTTTTATGTCCCTCAGTGTAGAACTAGATCAACCACTATGTTTTATGTTTTTACACATAAAATCAATTATGCTTCTGCTTTTCCTATGAATAGGATAATGTCAATAGCTAATGATTTAAAAATTGATTTGTTTAACTTTAATTCCATTGAATCATTTAATTATTATGTAAACAGAATTTTTTGTATTTAAATATTGTATTTTGTATTATTATTGTATTGTTATAGTATTATTTTTATACTATTATTGTATGTTAAACGTTGAATTTAATTATATCAAATTATTATAATTGGATCATATGATCCGTTAAAATTAAATAAATAAATAAATTATTAGTTTTTGTTTGTAAAAAATTTCAAAAACTGTTTATTGTTAGTTATAAAAATAGACCTAAGTATCATATTAAAAAGTTATTTTTAGTTGATTTGTAGTCTATGTTCTAAAACTTTATTTAATTTTAATTACAATAAAAGCAATAAGTAATCACAGTTGTTTATTTAACATGGGAATGAAAAATCGTAGGATCCACACTATGGTTGATAAATCATAATATTCATTAGTTTCTATTCAAAAAAAATTGTAATTAAATTGGTTGTATGTAAGTACAAATGTAAATACAAATGAAAATTTATTATAATTATTTTTTTTAATTTATAATTTCATTTTTACTCAGCAGAATGTTAAATCTGATTGTTAATATTTAAGTAATAGAACACACTTACAAAAAACATATTTATATAATAATTTTACATAAGTTAAATAAATAATATATTATATGATAAAAACCACATTCTAATCAGAAATTCCTATTATAATATAATAATATTATGTCTATTTTTAGTCTATTATATAATATTATGATTATAGTAACTAAGTTTAAAAATTGAATAAGAAAATATTAGACACAAATCTACCAACACACTTAATTAATTATGGTCAATATTGTGATTAAATTAGACAAATAATTCATTTTTAAATTAAATTAAGTTAAATAAAATTACTTAAATTAACTATTTAGAAAATTCAATCATGTGAGTTTGAAAATAACAATATTTTTATCATTAATAAAATTAATTGATATATTATTACTGTAAATTAGTTGTTTGAAAGATATAATTTGGTTTAATCAGGTCTTCAAAAGTTTAATATGGTTAAAATATTTCAATAAAGTATGCAACAAAACGGGAATAGAATCACAGTGATTAATTAATTATTGTAAAAATGTATCATAAAATACATACGTATAATATATACATATATTATCTACTAAACAAAAATGTTAAACTATAATTGCATTAACATCTGTTAAAATGATAAAATAAATAAAAGTAAAAAACATAATTTTACATTTCACTAAATTTGTTCATATTCCTAGCAAAAAATTCTTAGAACAAAATTAAATATTTTTGTTACTTTTAATTTACAATATAGTACAACCAGAATCTATAAAGTTCCAAATAATTTATAAAATAAAATAAAAAAATTGAATTACATTAAAAAAGTGTGATAAAAAAAATTTAATTGACGATAGGCAAAGTAAATAAGAATAGGAATACAGTAAAAGCACCAGTTTAGAAGCAAAATGTTTGGTTAAATGATGTTTACATTTTGTCAAATATCAGTCAATTAAGTAGTTATATATTAAATCATTAACTATTTATACTCATTGTCACTGTACTTTGTCACTGTCATTTATACTTGTTTACTGCAAATATTTCAAAAATTGATCACAAAACACTGACATCTAAGAATAAATAGTTAAGAATATATTTTTTTTAACTTATTGTAATTTATTCTCTAATAATGTACATAATGAGTTACTTCAAATTATGATTTAATAATTAAACACTTATTCTAAAAATATATACCTATTTATACAAAATTATAATGATTTAAGTTTAAAATTAATAACTATAATTTTTAGAATAGTAAAATGTTGTACTATAACACAAAACTATTTAAAAAATGGATACCAAGCCAATAGTAAACCGTTAATTTATTTTGCATTTTTGCAAGATTAAATCAACTTATATTAAATATTATAACTAATAATGTATCAAAATAGTAATAAGATATTAAATTTAAATTGTTATAATAATAAACTATTTATTATTTCTATTATAGTAGATATAGTACTAATGATATTTACTTAGCAGTTATTTAACGATACTATAAAAATTATTTTAAATATAAATATTAACATAACTGTCTTATGATTTCTTTATGTCCCAAAAATGTAGTCTATAAAAATGTAATGATTCTGAAGTATTAAATTCAACATGTATGAAATCAAACTCTATTTAAATTTTATTTAATTAGGAACCCTGTTAGGTATTTTTATTCAAAATTACCCAAGATATATACCATTAAGTAAACACATTACAAAATATAACTTTAAATATTGAATGGTTCAATAGAAATAATAATAAATAATACTTGATAAACACTTACTACATTGAACATTTGTCTATTTATACCTTAATAAATAATTAATATATCAAATATATAATATTTCAATAATTTTTTTGAAGGAATGTCTAATTCAAACATACATTTACTGATAACATTTTAAAATTAATTTTTTGAATAAACCCTTTAGTTATCTGTAAGAGTGACGTGAACACCTGATGTTTCCAGCCGTTGTAATCGTTTTGGATCGCAGTAAATTAAACAATTTCCAACTTGGTTTGTTTTTTGGTTAAGTACAGAGTTTTCACCATCTTCATAAAATGTAATACCTGGTTGAAGAGCATATTTTTTCTTTTCCAGTCGCTCTTTACTAGCAAAGACATCATGCCTTTCGGTCTTCTTCCACAAATAATAAAAGTGAACAAGTTCACCAACTGTTCGTGTAGTCACTCTATGCTGTTGAATTAGATAGAAATTCTTACTAAAGCAACGAATACCATTTTCAAAGTTTTTACATTCTTCTTCTGACCACACCATCATGGCCCTTCTACCAAACATTTGATCATTTAACGAAACTCGGCGTAATGCTTCTTCATTATTAAAACCACATTGCAAAAGTAAAAATAATGCATTTTCATCGTCTCGTACATGTTTACCTTTAGGTAACATGTTTGATCCATGAGATAATTGATGGATGTGATGAAGATAATCAGCAATAATTGCATCAGTAGTATTGTGGGGATCCCAGAGAAGTTTATCAACATTTTGATAAGGTGGATCATCTCCATACTTCGACAATCCATCAGGAATTTGAGCTTGATAATCACTACCCACCATAATAGTTTTCTTCTTCACTTCTTCAAAATCACTGACATCACTGTCATTGGTAGGATCAGAATAATCAGGACGATCATTTGTTACTCGTTTGGACATTATTTTCAATTTTACAAAGCTGCAAGAAGAAAATAATTGTTATTTATATTATACTATTTTGGATATAAAATAAAATGAGATAAGTAAATACATTTAGTAGTAATCAATCAGGTCAGTTAATAAGAACAATGATTCAAAGAAGTACCTACTGAAAGTATATTCGACTCTGTACAAATGAAAATGGTAAGACTTGGATTACCGTAGCTTGAAGTAAAAATCTTATTTTTTCAGGTGCATTCAGCGACAAAGTTATTTTTTACTATAGTAATACACTGGAATTGAAGATCTGAGTCGATTCACAGGGAAAATTTACGTGAGGGAAATAATGTATAAAATTAAAATTATACAATGAAATAGTGTGAAGTATGAACCACAGAAAAGATTAATCTATTCTGCGTAAATCTATTCTGTGTATGAACTACCTACATACCTAATTGTTGTTTATAAACAATGTAATACATAAATGCAATGTTACCAAATTTCTGATTCCTGATAAACATATGTTTCTGTTCTTGATATTGATTATCTCTATTTATCACGGTTATAATATTATGTTTATGTTTCATGATAGGATTTTAAAATATTCAAATAAAAATGTTTTATATATTATATTATAATACATTATATTAATGATGTATCATTATTTAAATTTCTATAATTTTACGTTTGAGCGATATAGGTGTGAACTTCATACTTTTAGTTTTATGTTATTACTTTTCGGATACAAATCATGATAGGTATTCTATTTGATTCGAAAAATACATAGAATACCTATAATGTATGGATAGAAAAAATGTATTATCATAGAATGATAACACATGAGAGTACTTCCATGATAAAAACAATTATTCATTAACAAAACAAACAAATATTGACAAAAACTGAAAATATACCTAATTGACAATTATTGTTACATTTCTTTTAAAATTGTTACAAATAATTTTTGACATCCCCCACACTTTAATAGTGGAATTTTTGAAAATCACAAGTCATAAACAATGGGTGAGTATAGTTAGTTATTGATTATCAAATGTTTATTTTTTAACTGCTTATAATTAACTTTTTGTCATAATTATTACTTACAAAGTTTTTAATAATTTTGTTAAAGGATTTAATCGATGTATTTATACAAGTATTTATGCTATTTTATTAAAAACTATACTGTGTATCTAATAGAGGTGCTAATGATACTGATTCTTTGTAAATTCATGTGGTATGACTGACATATAGGTTATACACTTTTACTACATCTACAGAGGCGTTCTCAGGATATTTCAATGGAGAGGAATGAAAAAAATGGCCTCACAAATCCCACATTATAATAATGATAGTTGATAATATCAAATAATCAATTCAAGTCATTTTTATTGACTTGACTATTAGTTTTATTTAAAATTATAAAGCAGTCTGTGTATTTTAATTTCTATAAACAATAATTTTAATAATTCATTTTATGTAAAAATTCAAATTAATATAACGATTTTTCTCCATTTTTGAGCTAAAATATCAAGAACTTTTTCCGAATCAATAGGCACCTCTTTATGAATGGCCAACAATGTTAGTCCATTAAGTTAATAATTAATTATGGTTATAATAAATTTACTATTTACTTCAGTCATTGTGTTTCTCAGATAGGTTTTAAGTCTTTTCGAACATGAGAAAGTCCTATCTGGAGTTGATGTGGAGACTGGCAAGGTGCATAGTATTTTTAAAAGTTGGTAGATATTTGGAAAATTTTCAAAATTACATAAACGTAATGCATCTATAGCCGTTTTAGGAAATTTATCAGCTATCTTTAATTTTGACTGCAATATTTTCAATTCAGCAATAACTGTATAAACATCTGTATCAAGGTAAAATTTAACAAGTTTTTCAAATGGTTCGTGTTCAATTTGTGTTTCAATGAATTTCCTGTTGTACATTATCATTCATTATAAATATAGTAAAAATAGTATTTATATAATCTATGATGTTATCAATGATAAATAACAATATTGTTTAATGTTTATGGTTGGTGGAATCAATAATCACGATAAAGAAAAACAGCAAAAAATAAAAATAATGACTAGTCAATATTGAAAACATGTATCAAAAGTAGATAAAACGTGTATTACTAATATGTAAGAAAATAAAGAACCTTGGGAGGGATCTGTCCCCCATATTACTCCCGTGAGAACGCCCATATACATCTTTATGTCATATTAAAGTAATACCATTTAAAGATTCTATTCAACTAATTCATTAATACTTTATATGCATTTTTTAAGTAATTTTAGGTTTCTATATTAACTATAAACAGAATAGGTGTCATTTGTTGATGCAATGTTGTAGACAACATTTTTAAATTTTTGTCTTCTAATTTTCAATTTGTGATTATGACTCTCTTAGTTTTAATCAATGAATTCATAATAGTTTTATTTTATTGATATTGAATTGATAAAATACTTCTTGTTTGTTTTGTAAATGTATTATATTTTTTCCCTCCAGCCAATATTCATTTCATACCTAATTAAATGTTATATGATCTTAGGGGTTGTTAAATTGAATATACTTGATTTGGCACTCATATAATAAAAGTTAGTAATTTGTTTTCACAAACTATCATAATTTGTAACAAATAAATAATGAGATTACATAAATGCAAACAATTTACAGATTCTGAAAAAAGCTTTATACAATATTATTTTAGTTGATCATTTTCTTTAGTCTATTTTTCCCTTTAAGTACATATTATATGATTTTAATTTATCATATTTTGAATGGTATATTTAAAAAGTATGATTCATTAATAAAATTTCTGGCTGTGTAGTCTTAGAATAGACTTTTATTGGTTTCATTTTTATAAATATTGTCATTTATTTCTTTAAATTTTTAATAAATAAACTTACCAACATACAGATTTTTATTTGTAAGATCTTTTATATATTAATATGTAAAAAATAGTACATTCTGTTTTGATTTTGATTTATAATTTTTTTATTTGTAGCTTTAAATAAAAGCATAAATTATTTAATTAAATAATAATTGTGATCTACAAATTGTTTATATTTAAAAAATATATATTATTTTAGATGTGACATCAAATCCAACAACTTCGCAATACAATGAAACTGAAAATCAAATTCCAGATGTAATGATTCGTCAAAACCCTCAAATTCACAATATTGCTGAGGGAGAACTAATAGAAAGACGACCTCCCCCTAATTGGAGAACCAATATTAAAATAGATGAAAAACTAAATATCTGTCGTATATATTATATTGCAGGATTTTTTTTATTGCCCTTATTTTGGTTAGTAAACTTTGTTTGGTATTATAATGATGCTTATAAAGCTGAACCATTTGATGAACAACCTCAATTTAAGCACTACGTTTTAAGATCAGGCATTGGTTTCATATTTTGGACAGTATTGCTAATTAGTTGGGTTGTTTATTTCCAAACTCAAAGATTCCATCATGACTGGGATTATCTGACTTTCAATTTTCCTACTGGTTCAGCTTAAATGTAATTTTTCTTAAATATTATTTTAATATTGTTTAATTTTTTCCTTAATAACAATTAATAAGTTATGTTAAAAATAATCAAATTTTATTAAATCTTTTATACCTATAAAATGTATTGCTTTTTAATTCAACATTATCCTTGTATTTATAATTCAGTCTTATAATTGTTATTTCTACCCATTTAAGTACTATTAAAAATCATTTTTTATAATCCTTAAGATTTTGTAATGTTATGTTAATGTTACTAATCCGTTAAAATATGTATCCCAGTAGTTCCTAAACAGTGTCAATGAAAATTTGAATTTTTTTTTAGGAACTTGATAATATTTTACAAGTGTACCAAAACTTCTAATAACTAATAATAATGTACTAATAATAAAATGTTTATGCCAATAAATAAATAAACTATAATTCAAATAATAGCACATTAGATTTAATTATTGATTAATGATTGTAATATAATAAAATACAATTAATTAATTTTTGAAATATTCATGTTCATAGCACATAGAATCAAGTGTTTTATTATATCATGTTTAAATTTTCTTATTTTTAGATTAGCAATCAACTGAAAATAATTAAAAATATAATTTTTTTTTATATAAAATTATCCCTAATTAGACATAATTAGACCTCTGAAATACTGATTCAAAATATGATATTTCATTTCAATATTTGTGTCTAAAAATTATTATGTATAATATTTTAAGTAACTGCTTATGAAGCACAGTATCTTACTCCAAAATCTTTTAATTTTAATTAAATAAATAATTATAGTTTTTTTGATAAAATAAATTTAACTTTGTAACTTATATTATTCGATTATAATATTAAGTTTAATTTTTCTGGTTATAATTTGCTTATATTTTTTGTATTCACAATTTATTTTAATTGTATACTAATGTTTAGATAATCCATTAATTTCTTGATTACCAAAATAATAAAAAATACCACCAGAATGTAAAATGTAAGCATTTTGAATTATAATAGACATTTGACTTTTAATACTTTAAGCGAAATAGATCAATTTTTTAAATATATATCTAATATTATGTATTTGAAAAGACTAAAAAATAGTACATCTATTTCACATTATTTTATTAAAATAAATTAATATGACATTACAAAATTGTAAAGCTAGGATTAATTTGGATAGATTAATTCCTTGGATATGTATTTATCATGTTTATTTATGTTGTGTTTTGAGTTGAGTGGTTGATTGCACTGTATCTATACAGTCAGACTTACAACAAGCTTACATTTTACGAAATTTTCTGTTTAATAAAATATTTTGAAGAACTATGACCTTCATACTTGATTATATGTAAATTTATCTCCAAATAACGTATCTACTGTTTCTATATAACGAACAAATTACTCAATAGCAAACCTGTTTTCATAACATTGTGTTTAAAGTTATTTGTGTTGAGAGGGCTGATGTTCCGTGACATTGCGATTCTTAGAAATTAAATGTTTCGCCAAAATGAATTAAAAAAATTGATCCAAAAGATTTTTTGAATGCTGATGAAATAGGTTTATTTTTTAAATGTTTACCAAATAAAATGTTAAATTATAGTAAAAAGCAAGTTACTTTGATGAAATGGTGTGTTCTAATATGACTGTAACAGATAAACAAAAACTTCTAGCCATTGGAAAAGCAAAAGCTCAAAGTATTTTAAAGAAATAAAATTACTTGAAACAAACTATTACTATATTAAGAAAGTGTGTAAGACATCAGAGATTTTTGAAAAGTGAATATTCAATATTAATAAAAAAAAAAATGTGGCAAGAAAAACAAAAAGTCATTTTATTTTTGGATATTTGCTTATCTTAGTACTTTATGAACTAAGTTAAAATCTGTTACACTAGCATATTTTCCGCCGATTACATAATATTTTATATAATAAATACATTCAATATAGAAGTACATATTATGTGTTATACATAATACATGCACATACAAGTATACGGTACAATGTATATACAATATACACACATACATACATACATAGGTATACGTAATTAATTAAATAAAAAGAAAAAATTGAAAGACTTGTTATTCTATTTTATGAATTCCTCTATATTACAAATTCTTTTAGTTGTTTATTTGATTTTATTATATGAAAGATTCACTGTACTTATATGTAATTTTTTTCTATACTAAATATTAATTTTTTGATTAATTATTAATTACCTATCAAAACCAAAAGTCAAATAAATAGAAGAAAATCATAACTTATGAAGGAAACACAAAATAATTAAAGTTGAATGATTAATTTACATAGTTTCACTTTTTCTATTGAATTATTATTTAATAGTATTTATTTAAACAATCCAAAGTTTTTTATATTCTAAATATATTTAATAATTTTATATTCTAGATATTAATATACAGTATGTAAATTAATTGGAAAGTCAGTAGTTATTACTCCTAATATAATGCAGATATTGAAGTTCCATTTTTTTTAATATAATATGTGACTTAAAGCCCATCTTTTACCACGGTTAAAAAAATCCAAAATTCAAAACCACCAAAAAAAATTTTGAAAATAGCCACTTTGTAGAATTACTTATGTTATAAGTTACTCTGAGAAAAAAAAAATTTTTGAAATCTGTTGATTTTTGAATGAATGAGAGCATTTTATATTTTCAAAAAACAGCAAATTGTAAAATCATACGGTTTTTTGATTTTTTTAGTAATCATGTTAATTACTGCTAAATATCTTCAATTCCAGCAGCTATTTATATCCATATTAATTTTAATTACATTTTAACTTCATTTCAGTTTAAATTAAACATTGAATTATCTGAGAAAACGTTAAAATGTGTGATATTTAAATTATAATTGGCATTAAAATATTTAAAATTACCTACCTAAATAATGATAGGTATACCAATAACAATATTAATTATACTTTGTTGAAGTCACTGTGGTGTCATTACTATTTACCTAGATATCATAATTTTAAAATTTTATTTATGGATAATGCAGGTGCGTAGATTTTATTCTTTGGCTCTTTTTTGCTTTTATTATTTTCAAAATAAATAAATACCATTTCTACGTAATCGAATATTGTGAATTTAATTTTAATACTTATTTAACGAAAAAATGAAAATGAAAATTAAACTAATGTTAAATGAAGTTAAAAAAATCTACGCACCTGCATTATCTATAAATAAAATTTAAAATGTTAAAATGTAATTTTAATTAATACGGACATAAATAGCTGCTTAAATTGAAGATGTTTAACAGTAATTACAATACAATTACTAAAAAATTCAAAAAACCGTATGATTTTACAATTTGCTGTGTTTTTTGAAAATATAAAATGCTCTCATTCATTCAAAAATCAATTGATTTAAATTTTTTTTTTCTCAGAGTAACTTATAGGTAATTCTACAAAGTGGCTATTTTCAAAAATTTTCAAATTTTTTTTTTGAAAAATCAAAAATTTATTTTGGTGGTTATGAATTTTGGATTTTTTTTAACCGTGATAAAAGATGGGCCATAAAGTATAAGTCACATATTATGTTAAAAAAAATGGAAGTTCAATATCTGCATTATATTAGGAGTAATAACTACTGACTTCAAATTAATTTACAAACTGTACCTATACTGCACAGTTATACATTGATAAAGTCACACTCCCATTGATGTGGCTATTGTGTTATGAACATTTTAATAAGATTAACTTGGAATGCTCCAAAAAAAAAAATTTAAATTTTGAATACCTACGCTTGTAATATATTATACTTATGAATATTTAGAGCTTACTAGCTTAGTATTTAAATTTCAAAACATTTATACTGAAAGTACAAATTTGTTTTATAGAATTTTAATGATATTTAATGCTCATACTGGTGTATTTTTGGTATATGTCATGTGAACTAATGAAAATTTAATTTACATTATATTATGTTACATAAACATTGAAAAGTATACTAGAGCACTTCATATGAACGATATGGTGTGGTCGGTTGTCGTCGGATTATCCACTTTAACACTCTTATATTTTAAAAAAAATAGGTAGGTAGTAACAATAAAACGAAGTTGATATCAATCATTCCGAATTATTGTTTATTATAAGTGTAATGAATAGTGTAATAAAATTTGGTGAAATACTAGTCGCACGCACAAGTCCATAGTCTATCGATAAACGATACATGACGAAGTGTCAAGTGTTAATGTGTTATTGGTGACCGCCTGTCTTGTCAGCGTGGACAGTCCTCCGTCCTGCGTCCTGCCTCTGATAATAATTCACAATTCTATTCACATAGTCTATAGTATTGGTGTATTTATTGTTTTCGATCTCGAGATAACCTAATTAAAATAAGATTATTCTCTATGTGTATATATTAAAACGTATAAATAAACGTATATTATACACACACATGAAGACAAACTATGAAGACTGTTGGTAAATTATGATAATAATAATAATAAAAATAATCATTATTATTATATAATTAAATATTTATACAATTATTATTATGATTGTAACACTTAGAATTGCATAAAATTTCCTTAGCATAGGTAGTGCCTTGCATGTACATTTCTTATTACCACAACTAGATTTGCTGTTACATTTTTAGATTCTGAACGGAGTGATGGAATCTATTGGTTTTACAATGATGTGTGTTTTTTTTTTTTTTGTGTTTGACGACAACTTTTTTTGCAGTAAAAATGCTTCAATTTGCTTATACAGCAACTTTTCTGAAAGGAAAATGAATGTACATAGTACTTGAGCGAGTCAAAAATCCAACTTTTTCAATACTTTTTTAAAAAATTGATAAAAACGATAAAAAAAATTACGAAAAACGGGAAATTTTACGCAATATCACGTTTTTACAAAATACATTTTTTTAAAATACTCTAACTCAAAAACAACTTGAAATTTTCACCAAATTTTTATATTGGTGTTCTCTATATATAGTTAAGTTTTCAAAGTATTTTGAACTATTTTGACTTATTTATAGACAAGTTAAATTCGATTTTTGTAAATTTTTTTTTTTTAAACACCTATAAAATTTAATTGGCTGACCAAAAACTTTTGAAAATTTAATACAAGGTTTATAATAAGCTTAACTTATCTTCACTAGAAAATAACGGTGATCATTTCACTCAAATTTTTTTTATAAGCTCATAAAACTCAAATTTGTATAAAATGTGTCAAAATCACTATAATTTGCAAGTTATTTTGTAGATAAAAATTCATAAAATTTTTTCTGTTTATACTTAAGGATCAAAATTTTGACACTAGTTTGTCCATAAGCTTATCTTCAAAAATAAATAAAAAAATTTCTACCGGACCAAAAGGAAAAAATTTTACGACCCTTTGAATTTTAAATTTTTACGAAATTGCATAAAATAGCGATTTATGGTCAAACGATTTTAAATATTTGTTATAATTCAAGAAGTATAAGTCGCAGAAACTTGAAATTTTTAGCAGTTGTTAAGATTGATTGGTATTTTCTTTATGTCATATATTTTTCAAAATATTATATTGATTTTTAAGCCACTTATAGGCATTTAAAAAATTCGAATTTTTTACATTTTTTTTTTATAATCGGTGATAAAAAAAATTGACTTTTACAAAATACTTGAAAATTTAATAAAATATTCCGCACAAGTAGTTTTTATTGTAATTCAAAAATCATCAAAATCCATAGGCACAATTTTTTTTATAAGCGTTTGAACAGCGAATATTGTCATAAAATTACATGTAAAATATAATATAATATATAAAATTCTAGACTGACAAATTATATCGGTTTTTGGAATTAGCTCTAACTCAAAAACGAAAAACCGCAACAACTTGAAATTTTCACCAAATCTTTATATCGGTGTTCTCTGTACATGGTTAAGTTTTCAAAGTATTTTGACATATTTTGACTTATTTATAGACAATTTAAATTTTCGATTTTTGTAAGTTTTTTTTTTTAAATATCTATCAAATTATTTTGGCTGTCCAAAAACTCTTGAAAATGAATTAAAGGATTAAATAAAAGTAATACTAATTGTAACTAAAAAATATCGGATATGGTTTTTCTCAAATTTTTTTTATTAGCCCATAAAGTTCAAATTTGTATAAAATTTGTTAAAATCGCGATAATTTGCAAGTTATTTTGTAATTGAAAATTCATAAAATTTTTTTGTTTATACTTAAGATTCAAAATTTTAACACTAGGTTTTCCATAAGCTTACCTTCAAAAATATATAAAAAAAATTCTACCAAACTTAAGAGGAAAAATTTTATGACTGTTTTAAATTTAAATTTTTATGAAATTTCATTGTAATTAAATTTTAATATAAAATACTATATTATTATATACACATTTTAGACAAACACATTAACTCCGTTCAGAATCGTTATTCTTATACAATGATATCTATCATTGCATTCAAATTTAACAAATCCATTGCAATAATGATCTATCCTATAAACGAGGTCCATCCACCCCCAACTGTACAGCAAAGCGAGGCCCACCCGTTTTTTCCTTTGATATTTTGGATGAAGAAAATCATAAATGTATTTTCATTTTTTTTTAATGAGGGATTTTATTTTTATACTGTATAAAAGGTATATAATTATATAAATTATGTGTTTTATACCATACGTTTTATACATTTTATACGTACGTATAATACGTGTTTTATACTATACCGTATTATACGTTTCAACTCTGATAAATTGTAGGTACTGCACTACTACTTAGTGTAGTAGTGCTTATAAATGATTAGTTGTAATCTGAAAAGAAGTAAAATCTCTATAGATATACGCGTGGCATTCAACAATATTTAATAAATAACTATCAACAGATATCAATAATAATATTACTGATTTACAATTATATTAAAATAATTATTTATACGAGAAAGATTACATATTATTTTATTTTAAATTATTATGTTCTCATATATCTATAAAATGTTTGAATTCGATAGTATTATTACAAACTACATTATTTTATCACTACTTACTAATCGAGATAAATGTGAAGAAAAACTGTTTCTTTCACGTGAATTCACGGTGATATGAGTTGGAGTTTAATATTTCACCTAATCAATGCGTGTATTGTCTTTGTATTCTTATGTAACGTTTAAATGTTTAATCATTTCACCTGCACAACAGTAATTAACGGATATATTTTCGACAGTATAATATGGTAGACGAATATGGAATAATTCATTTTTATAAAACCATACTATGATCATATCCAATTAAATTATACAAATAATAATTATATATAAAAAATAATTCTAAATATAATATTTTGTTACTACATCTCGTCGCTTAACTATACCAATAAAAATACAAAATGGGCTTCATAATTCATATAGATTTTATGTTACCGGGAAACAGTTACCCTTAGTGCCAAAACGTTAAATTGCAAATCGTTTAGAATAGTGGTTGCCAAATTTTTTCTTACTACGGGCCATAATGAAAAAACTTCTTTCTATTAATTTTACAATGATGTGTGTGTTTTTTTTTTTTTTTTTTGTGTCTGACGACAACTTTTTTTGCAGTAAAAATGCTTCGATTTGCTTATACAGCAACTTTTCTAAAAGGAAAGTGAATGTAGATGGTACT
>JAIPRK010001580.1:0-55382 GCA_025469195.1 Chaitophorus viminalis
TTTCTATACATGGTTAAGTTTTCAAAGTATTTTGACTTATTTATAGTCAATTCAAATTTTCGATTTTTGTAAATTTGTTTTTTTTTAAACACCTATAAAATTTACTTGGCTGGCCAAAGACTCTCGAAAATTTAATACAAGGTTTATAACAAACTTAACTTATCTTCACTAGAAAATATCGGTGATCGTTTTACTCAAATTTTTTTTATAAGCTCATTAAGCTCAAATTTGTAAAAAATGTGTCAAAATCACGATAATTTGCAAGTTATTTTGTAGATAAAAATTCATAAAATTTTTTCTGTATATACTTTAGGTTCAAAATTTTGACACTAGTTTGTCCATAAGCTAATCTTCAAAAATATATATAAAAATATTTCTACCGAACCCAAAAAGAAAAAATTTTATGACCGTTTGAAATTTACATTTTTACGAAATTGCATAAAATAGCGATTTATTGTCAAACGATTTTAAATATTTGTTATAATTCAAAAAGTTAAAGTCGCAGAAACATGAAATTTTTACCAGATGTTAAGATAGATATTTTCTGTTTCATATTTATTTCAAAATATTATATTAATTTTTAAGCCACTTATAGGCATTTAAAATATTCAAATTTTTTACATTTTTTTTTTTTTTTTTTATAATCGGTGATAAAAAAAAATTGACTGATACAAAATACTTGAAAATTGAATAGAACATTCCACACAAGTAGTTTTTATTGTCATTCAAAAATCAGTAAAATCTATAGGCACAATTTTTGTTTATAAGCGTTTGAACAGCGAATATTGACATAAAATTACATGTAAAATATAATATAATATATAAAATTCTAGACTGACAAATCATATCGGATTTTTTAAAATGCTCTAACTCAAAAACGAAAAACCGCAACAACTTGAAATTTTCACTAAATCTTTATATTAACGTTCTCTATACATGGTTAAGTTTTCAAAGTATTTTGACATATTTGACTTATTTATAGATAATTTAAATATTCGATTTTTGTAAGTTTTTTTTTTTAAACACCTATAAAATTTAATTGGCTAGCCAAAAACTCTCAAAAATTTAATACAATGTTTATAATAAGCTTATCTTATCTTCAATAGAAAATAACGGTGATCGTTTCAATCAAATTTTTTTTATAAGTCCATAAAGTTCAAATTTGTATAAATTATGTTAAAATCGCGATAATTCGCAAGTTATTTTATAGTTGAAAATTCATGAAATTTTTTCTGTTTATACTTAAGGTTCAAAATGTTATCACTAGGTTGTCCATAAGCTTACCTTCTGAAATATATAAAAAAATTTCTACCAGACTTAAAATAAAAAATTTTATGACTGTTTTAAATTTAAATTTTTACGAAATCGCATTATAATTCAATTAAAATATAAAATACTATATTATTATATACATATTTTAGACAAACATATTAACTCCGTTCAGAACCGTTAGTCGTATGCAATGATATCTATCATTGCATTCAAATTTAACAAATCCATTATAATAATGACCTATCCTATAAATGAGGTACACTCCACCCCCAATTGTACAGCAAAGCGAGGCCCACCCGTTTTTTTTTTTTTTTTTGATACAGGGATAGTTTAAAGAAAAATAACACATACAACTCTGAAGGAAAGCTAAAAAAAAAAAAAAATCAAATTTTCTATGATTAGATATTTTCAAAATTCAAATCTCAAAACTATACTAACCAAGTTTTGTTATATGAGGTAAAGAACTACAATAATATACTATACTGGGGTTATCTTGATTAATTACAACTTTCAACCTGGAGTTATTTGCATTCATATAATCATATTACTGACAAATTAAACCCTTGGCTATGTCAGGTAATGAAATCTAGTATATATATAATATAGGTATGTAATATAAATTATTAACAATATATATGAGAATTGCACAAAGGACGTAATGATAATAAATTACAAAGATGGAATTGGAAGTTGGATACAATTATCTTACTCCATTGGGTAATGATATTTTACATAGGTAGTAAATTTTATAAATTTATTAGATATGATGGTTCAAACTAATGTCACATTAATAAAATGTTTACATAATATTATGTTGATCAATAATAAATCTCAAATTGTTGTAGCATACGTTATAATATTTTATTTGTTTTGTCATTAAATTATAATATACATTTTTTGTGAAAATTAAAATTGTTTTGAATTTGATTGAAGTCATAAACTTGAGTTGCCAGTTTCAATTTTATTTTAATTTTAACTGTTAAAATGATTTAATGTAAAATATATTGCAAATTTTATTATATGATTATGATAATTCAATTGTATTACGATACAAAAATAAAACTCGCGAACTAGATTTATGAGATTTCTGAATATGTAGTTCAAATAAAGTGTAAGTGAACTTATATAAAATTTCTATGTCAACAATATTACATGTTTTATGCAAAAAAAAATGTACTACAAGCCAAAGAGAAACATTTTATCGGTTTACTGATGAAAAGTAAAAATGTTTTTGGTTTAATCACTACAGACCTTCGCGCGTCGTAAGAAGCTTTAGGCTAAACGGAAATTTTTGAAAAAAAAACATAAAAAGCCGCTGATATGGTCTTAAAAAAAATAGTAAGCAAACAAAGTGATCATGAAATCAGCATATGTCAACCCTCACCGATATTTTATACACTAGGGAAACCAGGTAAGCAGTAACGTAAAAATTATGGTACTTCGCAATACATGCATTATACTGCGGTACAATTTTCGTACGTGGGTTGTTCAATACTTTTAAAATATCAATATTGTCCATCGGGATTGAGTTTGCAATAGAAAATATATTATGCATTAAATGCATATCAATGTGTGACCAAAGTAGTGCAATTATAGCTATAGTATTTTTCTCATTCAAGAAAGGGTTAATCGCACACTTGAGTATAAAATTTATGATTTGTTATCATTCCATTACGTAGACAATCGACAAAACCTAACCTGATTATCATATTCTGACATTACGATAAACACGCACAATAATAATATCATACAAAAACAGTAATCTAAGCCATTTTTTTTTCTTTTTTAACCCAAACGTTATATATGCAATTAAAACATCAATATAAAATGACGACAACGGTAGCAAATTTATTATACACGTAATTCCGTATATACTTGGAGCGAATTCTATTGCTGCTTCTCCCATTTATATATATAGGTTTCGGGGAACATATTTAACTACGATAAATTGTTTTTGAAATGTACACAAAATGTGTGAACTATGACCGTCAAGAAAAAGCTGCAATAAAACATGAGCACGACGAATAAAAATTAAATATTAAATTTTTAAACGAATAATATATGAATAAGGAAAAGACTTATCGCGCTTTCGGATCTTTTCTATGAATAAAAGCACATAATATATGTTTGAACGTGCGCCTAAATAGTAATACCTATACGCAATAGAAGTATATCCACTTACGACAAAACAATTTGAATTTTTAAAAGCCAAGGTGAACTGCAGTCCGATATAACATAAATTTTTGAATTCCAACATTATTCCCATTCCTGCATTCCACAGAAACTTTACAGAAACTTTCTTTCATTTTACAGTTGGACATGCTATAACAAGGGTCACGAACCTTTCAAACAATTGAACTATATTCAAAATTTTTAAGTCTCTAGTGATTGAAATCCAGGATAATAATTTAGGTCATTAAGAAGAGATATAGATGATGAGCAAAAAAAAAAAACGGATGGGCCTCGCTTTTGCTGTACAGTTGGGGGTGGAGTGCACCTCATTTATAGGATAAGTCATTATTACAATGGATTTGTTAAATTTGAATGCAATGATAGGTATCATTGTATACGAATGACGATTCTGAATGGAGTTAATATGTTGGTCTAAAATGGGTATATAATAATATAGTATTTTATATTTAAATTTAATTATAATGCAATTTTATACAAATTTAAATTTAAAACAGTCATAATTTTTTTTTTTTTTAAGTCTGGTAGAATTTTTTTTATATATTTCTGAAGATTAGCATGTAGATTTTTGAAGGTAAGTTTATGGACAACCTAGTGTTAAAATTTTGAATCTTAAGTATAAACAGAAAAAATGTTATGAATTTTCAACTACAAAATAACTTGCAAATTATCGCGATTTTAACATAATTTATACAAATTTGCAAATTATCGCGATTTTAACATAATTTATACAAATTTGAACTTTATGGACTTATAAAAAAAATTTGAGAGAAACCATCTCCGACATTTTTTAATGCCGATAAGTTAAACTTATTATAAACTTTGTATTAAATGTTCAAGAGTTTTCGGCCAGCTAATTAAATATCATAGATGTGTAAAAAAATTTTTTTTACAAAAATCAAAAATTTAAATTGTCCATAAATAAGTCAAAATATGTCAAAATACTTTGAAAACTTAACCATGTATAGAGAACGCCAATTTAAAGATTTGGTAAAAATTTCAAGTTTTTGCGGTTTTTTGTTTTTGAGGTAGAGCATTTTAAAAAAATATATATTGTAAAAACGTGATTTTGCGTAAAATTTCCCGTTTTTTCGTAATTTTTTTATCGTTTTTTTCGATTTTTTAAGAAAGTATTGAAAAAGTTGGATTTTCGACTTGCCCAAGTACCATTTAAATTCACTTTCCTCCCAGAAAAGTTGCTGTTTAAGAAAATCGAAGCATTTTTACTGCCCCAAAACGTGATGACAGTCACAAAAAAAATTAAATAAAATAAAAAAACACACATCATTGTAAAACCAATAGATTCCATTACTCCATTCAGAATCTAAAAAGGTCTAAGCTCCAAGGAATAATAATTTATTGTTTCTTTATTTTTTAAAATAATAACATCTACACTATCTGATTATTTATTATGCGATCGACCAATAATGGTAGGTATAACTAATTTTTTATATTCTAAATTCCCGACTAATCAATCGCGATCGAAATGTGCTATAATATTGTTATATTTTACTAATTACATTTATAATTGTACCATATTAGCTGTTTACATGATATTAATTATTGAATTTTATTAGCTTTAACTGAAATCCGTAAAAAAATAAAAACTATCCAATAGTCGATTTTTACAATTAAATAAAAGTCAATGTATACATTGCGTTTTAACGATAAAATAATATTTTATTGTGACCAACGTTAACATTAAATTTAAATATGGAAATATTAATTTATAATCTTTTGTTCAGACATTATAAATCCAAATTATAACTATCGTTATAAACAATTTATTTAATAAAAATGTATTTGTTAAAGAATATAATCAATTATTTTCACCACAGGCAAAGCATCGGAGAATTGAAAAAAAAATTGGTCTTTTTGTGCTATTAAAAATTGTTTGAATGACAACATTTCTTAATATAATTACATCGGTTTGGTACATGCTAGTTTTTAATGAATTATTATATTCTAGGCATATTTTATATTGTCATGAGACGAACCTCTGTAGATATGCGAATGTTGCATAGAAATTTTAATTAAATAAAATAAGTAGTTAAACTAAAATATTATGATCTGTATTTAAAATCGCAGAAATCATATTGTTTTATATGAAACCATGTAATTAACTGTCAAAGATTTAAGCTTGAATATGTAAATTTCAGTAACTCACAATAATATTATTATTCGCGATAAAAAACAATGTTTAAATACCATTGATAATTTCGGCTAAAAATTATAATTTCGATAAGCATTGATCATAGGTACTTATTATAATGTACGTACTTGACATTAATAGATGACTGATTCATAGTTAACGTGATTTTTAGAGCAAGACGATCAAATGTATGTTACAATTTAATAATTAAAGAACGATCTTAGACAGAGTTGGGAAATCATCCAATGTTTGAGTATCAATGCGTATGTTTCGGGCGTTTGTGCACGCGCGCTTTTGTGTGTGCAACCACCATTAACCTATATTATATAGCCATTTGCCAACGACAGAGTTGAATATTTCAGAACAACGCCTAAATGTCACCGACAGATTTCCTTAAAACATTATTCGTTCGTGAAATGTTTAATGGGTAAATAATAATTTGAATATTTCAATGTTCAGTTATTTCTCCGACAAGACAGAAAAAATATATAAAACAAATAATAATAATAATAATAATAATAATAAGACATATCAGTAGTTAGTGTAAAATAATATATGTTCTCGGTGGTTCTTATACATCATCTTGCGTTGAAAGGATAAGTATATGTAAATAATGTTAAACAGAGAGACGATGAACAATTTATACTCCTGCATACATATATATTTTAATGAACGAGCTATATCACTGTGGTACCATTAAATATTATTGTACCTAATCAAATTATTTCTAGTATTTTTCTCGTCCGCAAAAAAATGATTTAAAATAACGAAGACTTGTGGTTTTTTAAGCTCATCAATTCATTATTTTATGCTTTATGTATTGACATACATTTTAAAGACATCAAAAAATTAACAGCAAATCATGCGTAAAAAGCATTTATAACTTTGTCATGTGTGCGTATAAAATTATAATTTGTTCTCACAAAAACCTATATACGACGGACGCAGAGTGTTGTGCGCATAATATTTGAACGTTAGATTTTTTACTACTTATCTATACAGACAACCTGGATGTTTTATCACTTTTCAACGAGAAGTGTTCTTGATATCGCCTTGACCTAGGCCTATAACGTGTATCTGATGTATTTGATGTATTTGAATGAATAAATTTCATATAATGTAGAAAAAAAATTCCTATAACCGTTCCGACATGAATCGGCAACGGACGCGGTAAGGACATTATTCGGCCTACTCACGGATAAACTCGATACGGGGCTAGAGGATGCATCGGAATATTATAATATCTAACAAAAAAATTGGTGAAATTCATATTAAAAATAATTTATAAAAAGATTTAAGTGTACTGTGGAGAGTTTATTTCGTGGTGATGATGTCTGCACTTATAATATGTGACCCTGCAGTCGGCGGCATAATATAATGATTCGTCAATGTAATATTATGGTTATCGTAATTTTTCCTAGCAATGGGCAAGAATGTTAATATGCTGTTATAACCACCGTATTATAAATAATTACCGGTTGGGGTAATAGTGCATTTGGAAGTCCCTGTAATGTGTGATACCACGGTGTGTATAATTGATAAAACGCCGGCGGCGGGTGTGTGTATATATTATATATATTACGGATATAAAGTGCTAAGTGCTGTTCGATTAATTCGAAAACACCCAGTAATGATATATTATTATTATAGTCAAAATCAACGTCACGTGTTGTTATAATTTATAACAGTACACACCCGGACGAAGAATAATAACGATAATAATAACTGTTATTGGAGATGAAAACTGTTTTTGAAATATTGATTCACAACACTGCGCGACGGCAGCATTGTTAGTACGATGAGTCGTTCAACATCATTACGAAGAATAAACCTACAATTCCATAGATGGGGTTTGGGGGAGAAGTAACTCTGTTGTATAGCAGATATAATATTGGCCATATTGGTTATTGGCCAGAGTCTATAATATTCAATTTTTCGTATTGCGCGCACTACATTTTAAATAAACGTTTTTAGTTTGTAAAGTATTCTGCAGTTAATAAATGTAGTTAGGAATAAGCTTAATGCAAATTTATTTATTATAATAGAATTGGTTTTTAATTTTTCTGTACTTCAAGTATAAACCTACATTTTTATTGTATGCAATTAACCATTTTAGGTACTACTGCAATGAATGCAATACACACTTAGATTTGTATTACAATCTTGCAATGTTAACAACACGCATTCATGTTTTACGTCTTTATCCGTGAAAACAATATCGATTGCACCCTACATAATTAGATTATTATTTTGAGGTAGGATGAAAAACTGATAAATATTATAGCAATACATCATAGTAGGTTCTCAGTTTAAGTTACATAACGTATTAACACTATAAAATATTAAATGTATTAACGTATAAGAAACAATAGACAATTAAATCCTTACGAATCGTCGTATATACTCTTTGCTATAAGTGAATACCCGTAGATTTCGACATCATTTATGAAATACTATGTTTAGGAGGTATTGGATGATGTTTTGTTCCAATTGATTGATGTCGTTCCTACCCGATTAAATTCTTTTAGATAAATCAAACATCTTGGTTTTTAAAATATATTTCAACTATTTTGAGAAACGATCTGACGCGGTAAAGTTTATCTCTACTACGATACAACTCGTTATCTAGTGCTCAGGTAAGAACGCATCGGACTTAAAACAATGAGAGTACGGTAGTCCCATGGTGTAAATTATTTTTTTCGTTCAATTTTTGAGATATTCCTTGATGTATACATATATATATATATTATATTCAGGATGATTTGTCTAATATGCTCACCAGTCACCCCCATTTTTGGTCGTAAAAATGCCAAAATTTGAATTTTTTTTCTTTTAATCTTCAAATCACCACAAAAACTCTGTGTCCGCTATTTTTTTTTTCTATACCCCCTTAGTATGGTCTGTAGTGATACAAACTTTTATTTTTCAAATGGGAATATCCTTTTTTCACTGCAGAATACCACTGGAATTATTTTTCTGTGAATTTTGATGTATCAAAATCAAAATTCGAACGAGTATATTTTGAGTTATTTTAATTTAAACATTACGGAAACATTCCTATAGTAAGTAACATTGTAATGTAATTTGTCAGCACTATTTGCTACTAATTTGAGATTGAAAATTGATTATAAACACTAAGTAGTAATTTTGTGATGATATTAATTAATATATATACGTATACATTGAATCTTATAATGCAACAGATATCTGCTATGTGCGGCCGTATAAGTATTATTAATAGTTAATTATCATTGGGCTTTGATTATGAAGTTGTAATTAAAATAAATATTCTCTTATCAATGTTACATATGTAAAGCTATATAATCATCAAGTGCTGAATTGATTTAACACCTTCACACAATCACACAGAATTTTAAATTTGAATAATTCCGAAAATATTGGTATTAAATTTGATTACGTTACACCCAAAATTCCAGAAGAATTAACTGAATATTATTTCGCGTGGAAAATATGAGATTTCCATTTGGAAAAAACAAAGTTTGTATCACCAAAGGACATACCTAGGATTTCATATATATAAAAAAACAAAAAAAAATAGCGAAAAACATAGTTGCTATGGTAACTTAAATATTAAAAAAAAAATCCAAATTTTAACATTTTTACGACCAAAAATGGGGGTGAACATCCTAAACAAATTATCCTGTATATAGATCAACCACAGAAATCATGTGGTCAAGTTAGATCAAAAAAGATACATATTATTAATATTTCACTATTTTCCGTGATTAATATGTAATGTGTTGAAAGTTCTATGTAAGTATTTTTTTTAGTAAGCTATTGTCAGTTTAATATTAGTTAGGTATTGCTATGTAAAGATATAATATGATTATAATATATAATGTGTTAAAGTTAAACTGTACGTTTAATTGTTTTCAACATAATTATACCGTATGAAAATATTTTAACTATATTATATGTCCTTGTACGGAATATTGTTACAACTCTCAAGACAATCCAAGAACTTAGCAACGATTTTAAATAAAATAAAATATAAATCATAGGACGTAAAATAAACGTCTTGATAAATAGTGACCAACCACAAATTATTTGGCTTATGAACCACTTATCAAAATACGTTATAATTACGTTATATATAATCAACGTTTTGATGTTCACAACAGCTGTATACTTATTCGAAAGTAAATAGCCCAGATATGTTTAAAACCACTGAATTTGTAAAAAAAAAGGTCACAACTCATACTATTATTATTATATGTTACTTTATTTATTTATTTTTTTTAGATTCTGAACGGAGTGATGGAATCTATTGATTTTACAATGATGTGTGTTTTTTTTTTATTATTTTTTTTTTTTTTGTGTGAGAACACGATTTTTGGTAGTAAATATGCTTCGACTTTCCTAAACAGCAACTTTTCTGATAGGAAAGTGAATATAGATGGTACTTGGGCAAGTCAAAAATCCAACTTTTTCAATACTTTTATCAAAAATCGAAAAAAACGATAATAAAATTACGAAAAAACGGGAAATTTTACGCAAAATCACGTTTTTACAAACTACATTTTTTTTAAATGCTCTAGCTCAAAAACGAAAAACCGTAACAACTTGAAACTTTCACCAAATCTTTATATTGGTGTTTTCTATACATGGTTAAGTTTTCAAAGTATTTTGACTTATTTATAGTCAATTCAAATTTTCGATTTTTGTAAATTTGTTTTTTTTTAAACACCTATAAAATTTACTTGGCTGGCCAAAGACTCTCGATAATTTAATACAAGGTTTATAATAAACTAAACTTATCTTTACTAGAAAATATCGGTGATCGTTTCCCTCAAATTTTCTTTATAAGCTCATAAAGCTCAAATTTGTAAAAAATGTGTCAAAATCACGATAATTTGCAAGTTATTTTGTAGATAAAAATTCATAAAATTTTTTCTGTTTATACTTTAGGTTCAAAATGTTGACACTAGATTTTCCATAAGCTTACCTTCTGAAATATATAAAAAAATTTCTACCAGACTTAAAAGAAAAATTTTATGACTGTTTTAAATTTAAATTTTTACGAAATTGCATTATAATTCAATTTAAATATAAAATACTATATTATTATATAAACATTTTAGACAAAAATATTAACTCCGTTCAGAATCGTTTGTCTATAACCTAATCTTCAAAAATATATATAAAAATATTTCTACCGGACCTAAAGGAAAAAATTTTATGACCGTTTGAAATTTAAATTTTTACGAAATTGCATAAAATAGCAATTTATGGTCAAACGGTTTTAAATATTTGTTATAATTCAAAAAGTACAAGTCCCAGAAACTTGAAATTTTCATCAGTTGTTAAGATAGGCTTTCCTCTATGTCATATTTTGTTTAAAATATTATATAGATTTTTAAGCCACTTATAGGCATTTAAAATATTCAAATTTTTTACATTTTTTTTTTTTTATAATCGGTTATAAAAAAAAATTGACTGATACAAAATACTTGAAAATTTAATAGAACATTCCACACAAGTAGTTTTTATTGTCATTCAAAAATCATTAAAATCTATAGGCACAATTTTTGTTCATAAGCGTTTGAACAGCGAATATCGACATAAAATTACATGTAAAATATAATATAATATATAAAATTCTAGACTGACAAATCATATCGGTTTTTTTAAAATGCTCTAACTCAAAAACGAAAAACCGCAACAACTTGAAATTTTCACCAAATTTTTATATTGGTGTTCTCTGTACACGGTTAAGTTTTCAAAGTAATTTGACATATTTTGACTTATTTATAGACAATTTAAATTTTAGATTTTTGTAAGTTTTTTTTTTTTAAAATACCTATAAAATGTAATTTGCTGGCCAAAAACTCTCGCAAATTTAATACAATGTTTATAATAAGCTTATCTTATTTTCAATAGAAAATAACGGTGATCATTTCACTCAAATTTTTATTATAAGCCCATAAATTTCAAATTTGTATAAATTATGTTAAAATCGCGATAATTTGCAAATTATTTTGTAGTTGAAAATTCATGAAATTTTTTTTGTTTATACTTAAGGTTCAAAATGTTATCACTAGATTGTCCATAAGCTTACCTTCTGAAATATATAAAAAAATTTCTACCAGACTTAAAAGAAAAAATTTTATGACTGTTTTAAATTTAAATTTTTACGAAATCGCATTATAATTCAATTTAAATATAAAATACTATATTATTATATAAACATTTTAGACAAAAATATTAACTCCGTTCACAATCGTTATTCGTATACATTGATATCTATCATTGCATTCAAATTTAACAAATCCATTGTAATAATGACCTATTCTATAAACGAGGTACACTCCACTCCCAACTGTACAGCAAAGCGAGGCCCACTCGTTCTTATTTTTTTTATTAGGGAGATTTCAGCATTGTGACCATTAAATCTCAACGATTATTTTTATGAAGACTCAATTACGTTTTATGGTTTTGGAGAGGGTGGTAGCGGAATCTTCTCACCCGACGGCTGTGCTGCCGGATTCGAACCGTTGACCGTACGATTACGCACAGCTACACCTTATGCCGCTAGGCAATGTTTAACACTTAATATATGTTACTTAAACAACATATTATTATATTAATGTGACATAAATGATATACTATATAATAGTCAAACGTGTTAAATAAAACATTTCTACTTGCCTTCTCTTGTTATTATTCATCTATGAACCGTCGTGTAGTGGAGACAATTATTAAAATATGCTCTTTTATTATTGTATATATATGTACTACGCTTTGTGCCTTGGACTCGAACAGCTTAAATTTGACCCTGCAATTCAAATAAGATAACATTTAATATAAAATCCTGTAATATATATTTATATAATTATTTTATATGACCATTTAATTGGATTATTCAAAACCAACAAGTTTAAAGTACCGATAAAGTATTGATTATTATTTTGTAAAATCATATAGTTTTGAATGATAGATTATTAAATAATGTCTGTCATACGAAACGATAGTACAATTATTATATAATAATATTGTTATGAATTTAGAAATAAATAAGAATTACATTTCTATATTATTAATTAGATTAGATAAAACCAAAGCATTCCTTGTTTCACTTAGAATCTAGGTAAAAAAAATAAAATGTTTTATTTTATAGAGTAATGATAATTTAAATACAAATGTGAAGTTTTTATCATATTAGATATTACCTATTTATTTGGCAAATCTTTTTTACAGGGCATTTAAAGTTTATTTTTCGTCTAGAAAATAATTAACACAGGAGCTTAAAAAGATAAATAGTTACGGTCGAGATAAAACTGTATAGCCTTGAAAGTGGATCATAAGCCGTTACAAAAAAATAATTTTAATGAAAAACAATGTTAGTCATGGTTAAGTATTTATAATTTACTACAGCTACTATTGTATTGCAAATGTAGTAAAATTAAATAAAAACTTAGCAAAAAATGTCGCGTTAATGAGCATAATAACATCCCTGCAACCAGGATTTGGCTGTGACTAAAAAATATAAACGCATAAGAGTCACGTCGAAACCCAATATTGTCTTGTTTGAATAAATGAATTTGTATCAAGGGATACGGTGATATTATAAACAAGATGATTAAAATACGTGTTGAAACTTAATTTATGATCATGGAGTGTAAACTTATTGCGCTCAAATCGAATTGAAAATGAATTTCCTGACGCTTATACGCGAGTCCCATTTCTCCTACACGGTATTCACACTGTATATAAAGTATAAAATATTTATATACATAAAATTCTTTATAGATTTAATATGCACAGTTATTACTGTCAGATACTAATGCAACAAGCATCCGATGCAATTGATATACAAATTATTACATACGCGGAAACACCGGTAACTTTACAATAATACCAATCATTAATCAACGATTATTAGTGTTTTATTTCTGTGCGCATTTACGTCGAGCACTACCAAATTTTTAATTATATTGCGAAATTTTCTTCAAAAAGCAATTATATAACATTCGGAGTTATATAAAATTGTATACAATATAAACTATGTACATACGATAAAATCGTTCATGTTATATAATATATGCATATAGCATTACAGTAATAGTATTTACGAATATTATCTTGAAATTGTATGATTACTAATATTAGCCAATCGTAAAAGAAAAATACTTCAAACATGTCAACATACCATTAGTTGAACTAATGAATTATTTGAAACCAAAAAAAAAAACATTTAAGTTGAGCTGAATACAAATTATTTCATCTCAAAAAAGGTAGGTACAGAATATAGTTTTTACAACGCGTAGTTACTGCAGAGGAAAAAACATCAAGATCGCGTATACAAATTCAAAGAAAACATCACAAAAATATTTTATTCCGTAGATAATATTATTGGCTGTGCAGTGTGCACCGTATGCTCTTAAAAATGTATTAATTATATTATTTTATTTTTTTCATAACAAAATATAATTTTGTATTCATTTCTTTAAAGTATTTAAGTTAAAATTTGAGCAATTAAATAAATCGTGCTGTGCTGTGAAAACTGAGGAATTTGTATATATTTTATTAAACTATCTAGAAAAACCACACGCTTACACATTTATAACAAACATAGAGTAAATTGTATTTCATATTTATTTATTTCAATGATTTTTTTTAGTAAGCAATTCGCAACAGCCATACGCATAATAAAAATTATATGATGAGAGGTTCATTTGAATTTGAAATTTGAAAGTTTATCATTTAAAAAAGAGATGATATTGTCTTTTTTATCTATAACCACGTTTGTCGCATTAAACGAGTAAAATTTATCTTTTAAATACATAATAATAATATAGTGGCACCTAATATAGTTAGTTTTAAATGTAATAAATAATTATTAATATAATTAATAGTTAACAAAACCTAAAAAAAAAAATGTTTTAAATATTTATCACACGGATGTACGCATATGAATAAATATTATATTAAACAGTACGAGTATATAGAAAAAAAACCGTGAAAATGTTCTAGAAAAAGCACCTGCTCCGTCCCTCGCAAATGCGCATACCTACCGGGTTGAAATCGGTCGACTCGCCACCAAGGCCGCATAGAGGTCGTGTGGTTACAATAATTATTGTGAGTATAATTTTACCAAGTCTACGTGGGGTTTTTAATGCGTGCCCTTGCGGTCATCGTGTTTTATATAATAATAATAATAATAATAATAATATGTAAGGTAGTTATATGAGCTCGACGTAACAACAACAAAAAAAGGTGCGAACCATTTCTTCCGTATTTATTATTTTCAACCAACTATATAACGGCTGCACGTTGGTCAAAATAATAATAAATTAAACCGAACGAAATCAACAATTAAAACGCCCCCGAAAGTTCGACATTTCTCCCCTACATTATTATACTTTTGAGCTCTATTTTACCAGTTTCGATTTTTTCAACGTTTATTTGAACGAATTTAAAAAAAAAAAATAATAATAATAATAACAATAATATTATGATTATAATAATTATTTCTGTGTACGCATCAAATAAAATAACCTATTGTAATCGGTGAATGGCATGTGACTGTATAAAAAGGTATTTTATATCTGAAATGAAAATGTTGGGGTACCAATGATAAATACCATTAGAACGGTCTAGTTAAAGTAATAATAATCGACGAACAGGTGGCAGTTTTCAAAGTCGTGTATAGGTAGATGCGTGAATTTATATGAAGAGCAATGCAGCGAGCAAAGCCACTCGGCGTAATCAATTTTAGTACTTTTAAATCATTAACGAACTATAATACATGCATTTTTATGCAAATAGGTTTTATTTTAGTCCTACCCTCACGTTTTATCCCGCTACGTCTGCGATAATTTCCCACACCTATACCACACAATTGCACAGCTATAATAATAGTTATACTATAAAAAAAATAAATAAATAATGCACACGAGAAAACCTAATCCGTTTACTGCAGTTTGTCGTTACAATAATAATTTATTGTATCATGTAAAGAATGCTTATTCAGAATATTTTATATTTATTATACGTAATAACTAATATTAATATTAAAATTTAGACAGCACTGATAATGTATGTATATAATTATATATATATAGATATATATATGTCGGTTTAATTAAAGCAAATTAAATTTGAAACTTCAAAAGATAAAATATCACTTGTTGCATGTTTATATATACATATTTTCTTTGTAATAATGATAATAGTAGATATATGTAATACCAACGACCTCACAGAATCTCCTGAGCAATTATATTTAAACAGTGTTATGTGATAAGTTTGGACGCCACAAGTTTATTCTTGAACATGGGGAAAGACAAATTCGCTGTTACTATACTTATATTGTAACGAAAAGCAGATTAGGGTAAAATATTAAATAATATAGTATAATACGATGCATGAACCGATTCTCCATAACTTCACTACATATAGTATAGATCCATCTCCACATCCCCTGACTTCACTTGGTTTCATGTATCTAAACCTACCCCGATCCACAATCGTCTCCTTACTTTCTCGACTCTGTTTTAGTCATAATTTTCTTCTTTCTTATTCGTTTGTCCTTTCATTTAATTCATCTCCCTTTTGCACATTTTCACATACATAAAATTATTCTCTCGTGTTATTTTCTTACTCTCCGTGTCTCATTATTCTACAAAATCTCCTCGTTTAGCTACTGCTCTCCTGATGTAATCTTTCTTCACAATCCTCTGTCATCTTATTCATCATTAATTTTATCCTCAACATTGATTTTCGTATTTAAATAATTGTAATTAGTTTATATTTTATAATAACGCTGTAACATCTCATGGATAAAAGCAAAATAAATATAAATATATAAAAATTATATTATTCAGTATTTCCAAGCTCTAATTATTTATTTATATTAATTTATTTATTTATTATCTAGAGTTTTGATAGGGATAATTTGATAAAGTCGTGTAAAAAATTACCTTATGTGCGGTGGAAAATTGTGCTGTCTTATTACTTATTAGATATATTAAAACGATTTTTCTCGCCAAAGAACATAATAATAATATGTTCTTATAGTGGTTATATTGGTTCCACAGTTCAATATGACGTATGTAATGAAGTTTGCAGACCACACGGCAAACAATTACGGTATATTAGCGCTTTAATATTTTTAATTTCTCATGATTTCCAATTTAAAAATGATAAAAACTAAGTACAAATAGTTCAGAACGATCATATTTTTATACATTTTATATGCACATCAAACAAAATAAGTACCGTCCCGTTGGATTATAGTATGTAGATAGAAATACATATACCTACAGGCACGTCACGCTTATACAAGGTGATAAAGGTTAGGGGTTCAACGTCCCGCCAAAAATTTAAATATAAGCAAGAGCATTAAGTACAAAAATATTTTTAACATCTCAGCTTAACAATCGGTTGTTTTTTTTTCGTGTAATAGCTATTATACATAGGCAACCATAGGTATGCATATTGAAATTTTCAACGTAATTTTGTTGTTTGTTAATAATATTGTTGCTGTCGTATGGATAACTTGAAAACCTTAAAACCCTCTCCACAATATTTGTTCGAGTACGCGTCTGCATAAATATATTACATTATACAATAATATGTTCGCGTATACCGGTATATACACAACAGCCCTAGTCGTAATAAATTTCCCCAGACACGTCTGATCGATATACGCGTGTTTATACCGCTGCTGCAGTACTCGGGTGACGGGTACCGTTCCGAATGCGGTTTTATTTTGCTCTTTTCTCATTCTCTTCTTTATCTTTCTTTATCTCGAAAAAGATACGCTCGTTTGAAAAATTGTACGCGAAAAAAAAAATTATCGAACGTTTAATGTTTTTATTTATCCACCCACGCCACGCATCCATTCTTATTATAGCTATCATTGGTTGAACACCGCGGCTAAAAAGACGCCTGCGGGAAATACGTATGTAGTTTTACATCGCCGCCGTATAATATACGTTTTTATTATTTAATAAATAATTTTTAATTTATAATTTATTATATATCGTGTACCGGTCGGTCTTACGGGTTTGTGTGTGGAACGACCGATTGACCGAACGCGTTACGTAGCAGCGTGCGGCTAATCGACCACCAATAATCGGTCATATTATATTATTTACGTCCGCAGACACCACCGCCGGAAGTTCGAAACGTCGCCGCGAGTCATCCCACCGATCGGTATCATTCGTGTAGTAAACCGCTGAAATATATTGTGCAATCATATAGAAGTCTGTTATACGGTATATTTTGTATTTGACTTGTAGTATATCATATAATTTTATTATGATAATCGATCAGAAAATCAGTAATCCGCCTATGTGTGATATGTAGATCATGCATGATTTCGTATTTAGCGCCAATTTTTTGGTGCAGTTTTCTTTTCTAATACACAATGATTTCTAATAATAATATTAATGGAATCTTATTTTTACCGTGTTTTTCGAGAAAAAAAATATGTTATGGTAACAAAGCCACTTTATTCGGAGATAAAGTATGTATATAATAGAAAAACATAATTATTTTTATACTTTAAGTTTCCAAGGAATATTAGCAATTATTTGTCTTAGTGTTTTCACACTTTGAAATAAATCAATAATGCAAATCATGTAACACCGAGTATACTATACAGATGTAGTATTTATATTTGTTTGTATAACCGTTCCAATTATTGTCTTCCTTGAGAGAATCGAAATAATTTGCGTAATATAATGTTGATTTAGAATCATCAATTACTCCCGCATAATATTCGCGCTCCATCAAGAACTATATAGTGGGTAACTGACTTTAAAATCTATTAACATACAATTGCTATATTCTGGTATATTATAATATTATATTAAACAGAATCACGTGGTCGACGATTGTTTGCGACGGTGCTTTCTTGAAACGAACGGTCTCGATCATGTATTTATTTACGTAGTTATTATATTTGCGATAAAAATCAAATATTGAAGTTTTCATTAGCAGGATTTGTTTTACGATAACCTGTACCTCAGAACTTAGATTCCAAAAACGATATGTATTTCTTAAACTTAAAATATTTCTACGATTAAGAAAAACACAAAATACCTTTTATCATAACGTAATATTTCGATTTATTTTAAAACTTCCCAAAATTTAATATTATTGTAATACGGCATAAAATGAAGCGATACTGTAAAAGATATACTTATATAATATAATACTTATGTAAAACATATACATATATGTTTTTTTACTAATCCAACAGGCATTTGGATAAATGATTGAGCGTATTTTTAATTTTTAAGATTCTGAACGGAGTGATGGAATCTATTGATTTTACAATGATGTGTGTTTTTTTTTTGTGTGTCTGACAACATCTTTTTTGGCAGTAAAAATGGTTCAATTTGCTTAAACAGCAACTTTTCTGAAATGAAAGTGAATGTAGATAGTACTTTGGCATGTCAAAAATCCAATTTTTTGAATACTTTTTAAAAAAAATCGAAAAAAAACAATAAAAAAATTATGAAAAACGGGAAATTTTACGCAAAATCACGTTTTTACAAACTACATTTTTTTAAAATGCTCTAGCTCAAAAACGAAAAACCACAAGAACTTGTAATTTTTACCAAATCTTTATATTGATGTTCTCTATACATGGTTAAGTTTTCAAAGTGTTTTGACAAATTTTGACTTATTTATAGACAATTTAAATTTTCGATTTTTGTAATTTTTTTTTTTTTAAATATCTATAAAATTTTTTTGGCTGTCCAAAAACTCTTGAAAATGAATTAAATGATTAAATATAAGTAATACTAATTGTAACTAAAAAATATCGGAGATGGTTTCACTCAAATTTTTTTTTTATAAGACCATAAATTTCAAATTTGTATAAAATATGTTAAAATCGCAATAATTTGCAAGTTATTTTGTAGTTGAAAATTCATAAAATTTTTTCTGTTTATACTTAAGATTCAAAATTTTAACACTAGGTTGTCCATAAACTTACCTTCAAAAATCTTTAAAAAAAGTTCTACCGGACCTAAAGGAAAAAATTTTATGACTGTTTGAAATTTAAATTTTTACGAAATTACATACTATTGCATTATATTTCAATTTAAATATAAAATACTACATTATTATATGCCCATTTTAGACAAACATATTAACTCCATTCTTAATCGTTATTCGTATACATTGATATCTATTATTGCATTCAAATTTAACAAATTCATTGTAATTATGACCTATCCTATAAACGAGATGCACTCCGCCCCCAACTGTACAGCAAAGCGAGGCCCATCCGTTTTTAATTTAATTCATCAAATATTGTATTTAGAAAATATTTTATTTCCGTACAGACATGTAATTTAATAGTAATAATAACAATAATGTATTTAATGTAAAAAGAAGAATTTAGAATAAGTGATAACGTTCTTTAGGGCAAAGAATAAAAAGATACTGCAGTATAGTATTTTACAGAATACGAGAAAAGGATCCATCACAGAAAATATTTAAAATAAATGCGTGTCATGTTGTAACATGTTGTTTATAAAATATAAACTTATATAGAATGGTAACATATAAAATGGAAATATAACTCTATGATAGCATAGTTTGCAAGGAAAAATTAACTATGGGAATTTCCATCAAATCACTGTTCAACCTAGTTTATGTCTTAACAAATGTTTTTTTTTTTTTTTTACCGTAGATGGTAAATTAAAATATATTGGTTGTTCGTTATATTGAAGACAAAACAATTGGGAAGATATCCGTTGCACGCGTTTCATTTTAAAATAAAACATCAAAAGTAGCTATAAAGCCCGATATATTGACAATTGTTATAGCTTCGATTTTACAGTTACAAGATCACTTGCCACAGTATGATAGACGATAGGTTTTTAGGTATGCCTATATCGTTGTACACCCGAGCCGACAAACTGTAGTGGTAGCGTACGCGCGATGCATGCGGATCAAAATTGTACGGTTACTTATTTTACTTGACACTTTTACTTGCGAAAAAGATATAAATTCGAAACGAAAGGAAACTCGCTCACGTCACAGTCAATAACTTCAATAACGAAAAATCTACACTAAGTGCATGTACGTTTTTTTTTCAACCAAATTTCGGTTGATACTAATATAACACTTATGTATATTTTTGGATGAATGTTTGCTCTCTCGGTGGCCGATGATTCTTATGTTCTTTGCCTCCGTACCATACTACACATGCGAAGTAGACCGCGTTTTACATAAATATTTACAATGTTAAGAACGGACTTAGGTAGTAAGTTACGATGTAGGTATGTATAACAGCAGTTGCGATGGCATCCCTTATTGTTAACTAACTCTCTTCAGTATTGATCAGCTATAGTATCAACGGTCTTAGTTTTACCTATCTTATCCCTCACTAGTCTTACAACGGGTTTTCGGAAGAAGGCGTGTGCAACCGGACGTGCGACGGATACTATACATACGTATTATTGTTTTGCACTAAAACTCGCAAAATGACCCGACGTCACCACTGCATGGATCCTGCGAACGAACGCCAACAAATCTGGAGACGATGAAACGATTTGGAGGGTACCGGGGATAATGTTTTTCATTTAAATGGTGCGTGAGCCGTGTGTACTCATGTGCATCGAGATGTTGGGTTCGGAGAGCATCGGGCCGAAAACGTGCATCAACTGCGAATATCAATAATTATAAAGAGACGTACGCCTCGCGAGAGATTCCATCGGCTCGCGAACCACACAATCACATTCAAACGTACATTATGCTATTTGTACATTATTTATTTGAATTGAACGAGATATCAAGCGAAATTTACAGCTCACTTTGTTAAAATACAACCTAAGACGGTGAATTGAATTAAACGGGGAACGCGCTGCGCCGGTAAGTTTCACGTACGTACGCATTAATATTATATTTGTAATACGTGATCACGGTGGTTCCCCGCATGAACCATGGTACTGGTACACAACGTATAATATTTTAATAAAGTATATATTTTATTAAATTTCGGGGCACGCACTCTTTTGCTGCAGTTGTCGCAAAGGGCATGCGTATTATTTAGATGACAGTATATATTATTATATACTATAATAATATTACGAGTATATAAGTTGTTATTTGCCGCATTAGCGCACACGTCGTCACCAGCGGTGCAGTGGAGGGGAGTGGAAAAAGATAAAGAATTAAATAAAAACCAACCAGCTGTCGTAGTGGATGTATATAGGAATTGCAGCTCCCCCCACCGAAAGAAATTTAAGTAGTGAATAGAACGACAAATTTGTTTAATTATACAAAACTATACTATGTTAACTTCCTTGCTACTCACCCCCCCCCCCCCCAGAGAAATATTATCTATATACGCCACTGATCTGCCGCAGTACCTACGCCCACTCTTATAATATTGTACACATGTTGTGCTGAAATATCTACCGGGAATTCAGTGCATTCTCGAAAGCAGACTACTGCGTTCTCAGTTAACAATTATTATTATAATAATTTTCCGCAATCGTTCGACAGTCAAACTATTAATCACATCATCCAATCATCCTGTTACTAATTGTGCCAAACCGTTTCTGGTTTAGCCAAATTAACATGTAATAACTAATAACTATTGTACAGAGACAGTTGTGATATTATATTTGAGTCAACGACCTAACCAAATGATTAATTTTTATCTCACGAACCAAGTTGAATGCACTTTTGTTGTGTTAACACAGCTTTTCGAATACCTAAAGATTAAAGCTTTAAAATCAAAGATTATTACCTATCTGCGAAAACGATACAACTAAAAAGAATACAGAGAAAAGAAATCGCTGACAATTGTACTTGAAAATTGTAAAATATTATTTATCCTCTTCAAAGTTCTGCGACATGGACAAAAGCAAATAAACATCCATTAGTACCGCTTGTATTTTCTGTATACCTGCCTAGTCAACTTTCACCATAAAAAATAAATAAATACAAATATCTGTATAAAAATGAATATATGTCTATTACTTAGTACGTTTAGGCTTTTATTGGAACAGTAAAACAATTTTTTGATCTGCTGCGGAAATTACAATGATATCATTTAGTGTAGTATGTATATTTTGAACAATTAAGGTAGCAGTATAATTCATCATCGCTTTCAAATTTTAAGATAATCCTATGATACTATCGTTTATCCTGCGGAACGGAACGAATCGTTCACCCGATATCTGCGGTATCCGGTGATTCTCGAATATATATATATATATATTTATAATTATCAATCGTATTATGCCGTTTATATTTATTTTCATCATCAAAATTTTTGGCGGAAATGAAAAACAATACGTTTTTATGGATTAAAACGCGGACCGTACTCTAGAAATAGAAAACATATATAAATCCTTTGTCGTTTCGTTAAGAATAACTTTGCGATTACTTTTCTTGCCCATTAGATTTCGATATATCAATACTGTATTGTAATTATTACAAAGCGGGTTGAACAACTGGAAAACTTATCTGCTGACCCGTGTGAAATGTTTATAAGCGATTTAACGTTATCGACCACTAGCTATGTATTTGATCGGATTAAGATACACGGATTACTCAGATCTCAAATCTCATCTGTTTAAATTATATTTATCAGATCGGATTTTCAAATGTCTTATTTGGATCTTATTATGGAAATAAGCCTTGATCGTTGACACATGCCGTTCAAAGTGGTGTACGAGAATGATCTGTAAAAAACATAAGTATTACGCGAACAAAAATAATTTGTAAACCTTTGCATGAGGTTTAAAATATAGTTAATAGTTAAAAACCATTCGGCTGTATCACTTGGTATCGAAAAAAAATTACCTTAATATTTGCGATTGAGTATATAGAATTCATAAATAGGTTAAAATTAAATACCAATTCGGAGCAAATATTTCGTTAATGTCAATGTTAATTTCGTCAATGCGTAGTATACAGTTGCGTGTAAGCTAGAAACTTGAATGTTACGAGCTCGTTACACTTATAAAATAAATTACGAGGTTCGTAACCGTGTTTGCGTACTTTTGTGATTAAATGCAAACTTATGTTTCTTCCGTCAGACATAATACCTATATCAAATTTAAAAACAATTTAAGTTAGCATGGATTCTTTTGAATTTATTCCTGTACAATTCATGTTTGTAAAGCTAAATTTAAAATATTTTAAGAGATGTTTAGGGATAGTTAGTATTCATGAACGTTTTCACAATTTATCTGTGTATTTTATTTTTACCGCCGATATATCAAGTGATAATAATATGTTCAACAAGAACCAGTGTATCACATTTTTGGCTTTATGAGTATTAAGTTAAAATATGATAGTATAATCTTTCTTCTTCTTTTTCTACTTTTTCTACTTTTATGGTTGCGCATTTGATATCCTAATAATTATATAACCGACAACCGTCCAACAAGCTGGATAGTTGGTCTTCATTCTACTATTTGTAATAATTTCGTTTGATTCACTCCTAGATTTTTTCTTTGTACGTCTCCTTATTTCGGTCGTCCACAGTGGAAAAATAGTCTTTTCCCTCGCGGAAGTGTTTATCTCTCAATTTGGTGTAGGATAATTCATACACGCAAACGTTTCCGCATGATTGAAATATTTTGTATTGATAATTTCTATTTGTCACACACCACAAAATATATTTCATGTCACAGATATAGAGCATATACATAATATTTTCCTATCGTACATTTCTGACATATTTTATGTACACGATTGTTGGTCAGTTGCAAAGTAAATATTCAACAACGATATAGAATCACATGACATTGCAGTAGTACGTTAACGTTATCATAATATACACCGTGATTATTTAACTAACAATACATTTAATTGGATAAAATATATAAAAAAAAAAAATTATAGCTAAATTGTCCCTTACTAATTTTTTGTTCGTCTTACTTACACGTAAGTACCTATATTGTTAGTAAGACACTTTTACGATTATTTTTTTCCGTCATTTTCCCACCCACATAATCCACATTAATACAATAATAATTGAACAAGCCATCCGAATTCCTCACAGTTATCAGTCTTTAATGCGCTCAACTCGTCTCAACCGAATAAACAAAACTCTTTAAATCGAATTTGTCAAACCACAATTATAGGCACCGTAGTATAAGAGTCATTTTTAATCAGTTGAAAACTCTTTTGATCGTTACCCGGTATAGTAGATAACTAATAATATTTTAATAACCGTTTCACGCGTGAAACGCAATACCATGAAAACATCAAATCCGTGTGTGATGTTAATGTGTTATATTATATATACTATCAATATCATATAACAATGCAAATCCAGATGCATATCGAAGAGAATAAATTACTAAACGTCTAAACGATTATAATATTTTAAAATAAAGTGATTATATCCAATACAAAATGTATTAAATAAACATCAACGTTCGCTGTAAAATCACTGTATAGTGTTTATTTTGGTTAATATTGAAATATAACGGTATACTGAATATAAATTTAACTTAATTAAAAATAAAAATTGTGTATAAAAAAACAAAACAAAAAAAAAAATAATAATAATAATAAAAATAACAATTATCAACTAAGGGTTGAAATAATTATTAGGATAAAGACGAGTTTCTTTTTTTCACTATCATTAAAATCGCTGTCATGTCCAACGAATTATTTATGAATATTAATAATTGGCATTATAACGCGTAGAACACCGATTGCAAAAAAGCTTTGGCTAGTTGTTTATTTTTTTTTTTTCTTGATACAGGTATATATATATATATTTTATTCCTCGTGCTCCATAACGAACTACTTATATAAATATATATATTTAGTATTTATACCCGGTGAGATAACAAAAGCATTTTTCCCCTTTTTTATACCTTTTAAACATTTTTTTTCGCTTACACCCCTCTACACGGTATCGGATTACATTCTTGTTGGCACGTACCAAGTGGCGTTCACGATTCGGGAGATTTTTATTTTTTCTTCTTTGAATTATTCCCTTATCTACCTGCGACAACGGTAGGGGGAAAAATGGTTCATGCTCTTTAACCCCAACCCTTTAAGTATCCTTAATTCTTCGCTGCTTTTACATACCAATTATAAATTTAATGAACTTTTTCGTACTTCGTTTCATTGTGTCCCTTGTTTCGCCGCCGGTCCGTACGGAATTGTCGTTCGTCCATGTACAACAAACACAGGCCTTTGGCCTTTCGCAAACACTATATTAAGTTTATACATAGTATGTTTACGTTATAATGTAATAGATTTTAAATATTATAATACATTTTTTTCTAGCGCATAAGATGTTCAACCGAAATCGGATAAAAGAAAGGACATAACATACAATGTTACAATATATAGGTAGTGCTGTATTATGGTTTAGCTACGTCAAATCAGGTGAAATAAGACTATTTGATGTATAGTACGATTTCAGGATGATTCAAAAAATACAACAACTTTTTGTTCCATCCATGATTTTTTGATTTTTTATTAATTTATTTATTTTTTTAAATAAATATTATAGTACTGTGTTACAACAAAATCGTATTAAAATTATTTTTATTACTTTTGAAACTCAATTTTAAAAATCTAAAATTTTATTTTAAGATTTTGAAAAATCAAAATCAAAATGGCTGTTTCTTAAGCTGGTTTTAAGAAAAATTATAGTATTTAAATAATATATTAAAGTATGATTATTCATTCATAATGATTACTAAGCAATTTAAAAATTTAAATTTAATTATTAAAATTATTGTATAATTATTGCGTACATTCTATCAAGATTGTATTAGGTTATATTTAAATTATTGTTGATGGTATACAATTTTATATGATAAAATTATGCAACACACAATCTTATTGTAACTAGACTTCACAGACTTAAAAAATTATAGAAAATCTGTTGGAGATTATTTAAAATTTAATTTATTGCAATAATTTTTTCCTAACACATAACTTTTTTTTTTTATCAGTCCTTAAAATTCTACAATCGAGATATTATGTACCTTTTTTATATTTAACGAATCATACATATTTCGCATTACATAATTTAGTCCTGTTAAATGTATACAACGAATAAACTATTAAATTATTATCGACACTTTACATTATTATTATGATTTTGATCATGCACATACTAGTATATTACTATAAACAAGCATCGAGTTTAAATTATTGGAGGATTTCTACAATTAGAATCCAAAATAGAACCTATATGTTCATGGCAAACATCGATAGAATATGTTATATATTTTAGATAATATATTCATCAGGAAGAATGCAATTTGTTTTCAAAATAATACACCACTATTGATACGTGTATAATATGCACTGTATATTGTATCAAAACGTGGTGATATATTATATTATAAACTGTTTTAAACATTATTTATATAAATAAATAAATATATATATATACGTTAAAGTAAATCGCATACTCGAGCGTATTATATTTTAAATATTGAAGTATTTCACGAACGTGCAGATAGATAACATACATATATTATATTATTATGATTTATTGAAGAAAGAGTAACGTGATTTTGTTTCCGCAATACTTACTGACCTGCAGTGTCAGACGTGATGGTCAAGTTATTACTATCCACAAGTTATACCACTGCACCAATGATACTATACTGATCAAGATGCAATTACATATACCATATGTCCAATAAGTATAAGTAATTCGAGTGAAGTTGGAAACATATTACCAATATTACCATAAGTATGACTGTATTATCTGAAAATCGTTTGCTCTCATTATAGTTTCAAGTTATGTGACTTTTTGTAGCCAAAATTGTTCAAAAATAATGGAAATCAAATTTTAGATTTTTAATCAAATATTGTATAACTATAGAACGGTTAAATTATTATAGTTTAACTCTATTGTGAAGTACATATAATTAATATAATTCTCGTGTAACGCTAAAACAACAATAAATATCAAATTGTTTACCAAGGAAATATACGTGTTATTTATAACTGATGAAATATACAACTCTAGTAAACATAGTGTAATTGCTAGAAATGTTATTAGTTGCACAATTAATGCAAAACTTGCTAAGACGAAATATAGTGGTAAATTACGAAGAACATACTTTATACTACTATACCTATACGTATATATGAAAAGTTAATTTCTAATTTAGAAATCATGATGATATTTTACTGAAATAATAATTATGTTAGCAACTACAATATTATTCATTACCTTTAATTATTTCATCACTATATTGAAAACACGTTACAATGTTCACAAGTCAACATATAAAACTACATAATAATATTCAACCATTATTATGGTTACTGTAACAATTTTCCGTAACAAAAATTGATTTCTATTTCGTGTGTCTCATATCCTCAATGACTAAAACATTTCCAGGAGAACAAATGAATTTTGTACTTACGCAACGATTTAAACAGTTTTTCAACCAATAGTATTTAACGAATTTCTATAAGAACTGTACTTGAATAGAAATGATAATATCGATTCTATATATGTTTGTTTTATTGTCTGTTTCACAATTTAAATTTATGTATTACACAAACAGTAAAAAAAACCTTACTAGAGCTGTCTTAATTATCTTATCAGTAAAATACAAAAATGGTCTTATTTCGTATTAGCTACTGTAGTGACATAATTTATTGTCCGTTTGCTCGTTAATATTATCTCAAGGCTTATGTGTCCAAATTGAAGTTATATAACGAACAATTTAAAAAATAATATTTTATAATTACATAAATTTACGACCTACAAATTTTTTATCTATATACGAATGGAGAAGAAGAGAATGATGAGAATTCCAGATGGTTTTGTTAAAACTGAAAATATTTCGGAGAAAACGTAATTGAAAAAACAATACATTTTTATAAAAATTAAATATATGTATTTAATTACATATAGATTATAAATATAAGGTATAGAGTAATGTACCAAAATGGAAAATCAATAACTTACTGTTGGCGGAGCGGTCTATAAATCATATCTGTAAAAACGAAAAGGATATATAGCAGGTAAAGTAATGTAAAAACTGAAATAAACTAACCACACCGTAGAACGTAATACAGAAAATCCCTGTAAATTAATACGCCGAGAAGTTTTAATTTTCGATTTATATGAGTTTCTTTTCCGTCCACAGGAATAGTTTTCAATTTAATGTTTTAATCATCAAAAATTCAACAAAGAGACGTAGTTTTTCTATTTTTGAAAAGCTTTTTTTTTACCTTCCACAGAATATTATAACCAATGTTAATAACTGTGATGTTTTATGTTTCATATTGAGTTTGTTCTGTTTGAAATTGGAATTTAATCTCATAAAACCCGCACAATATGCGAGCTTGTTACTTTACATTTAGACAAATGTTTATTAAAACAATTTTAAACAAATATTAAAACAATATTAATTATACTAATATTGAACTTCGCATTACGCGGTAACTATACACGTTCTTGTCGAGAATTATTTTACTATGCATTTAAAAATATACTCCCGGAATACGGATCCTTCTGAATAATCGATTTATATGTTTATCGATCGGATACCATATACACGAAAATCTGAAGTTCGGAATGTATTTCGTACGTATATGCCCTATAATTATTATAGCGATACTCTTTTTACATCCTTAAGAGAAGAAACAAAAAACGATCCTCCTTTTCACTTCTTAACTCCAAATCAAATGTGTCCAAACATAAAAAAAAAAAACCGTTGTACTAAAAAAATTCCATATCAAAGAATCTACATGAGGTGATCTCTGCAGTTGCCGAAACCGTATTCAAAATATAATATTAACAGAGAATTTTTAAGATCTTTTTATATAGTGACACAAAATCATTTTCAACGTAAATATTTTAACCCATAATTTTTAATTACGTAATATTATAGGAATCAACAAAAAAGCTGCTAGTGTTACATAATATTGTTTATTGTTACAATACAATAATATATGCGTGTATATGGATATTTTTATACGTCTATTCGTGCGCACGGTTTTTTCTATTGATAATCGTATAAGAAGTTTGATGCAAACGCCAATATTATATACATTTGTCATGTTTATGTGTGTGTATGTGTGTGTGTGTGTGTGTGTTTGTGATGTAGTCTATTGATCGGAAATCATATGTACTACATTATTACAACATTTTATGTAGATATAAGTCTTTGTCGTATGTTTGTTTGATAATTTTGTGTATAGCAGCACTATGACGTATACAATACTGTCAAAGTATCATGTATCTATATATACTTCTGAGACACTCAAAATGAACGTGTCTCTCATACCGCGAGTATATTGTAATACATTGTATTATGATAAAAGATATTTTTTGCAATGTTTCACCTACCTATATATTTGCCTCATTGGTATTTTGTATACATGTTATGGACAAAATATAAATGAAATAAATATATAGCGAAATTCGTTTGCGCTTTTCAAAAATTAAATTTAATGACCAGCACGTAAAAGTGATTTATGGGCAAAAAGTATTTCGCTCGACGGGTTTTAAATTAAATACGTCATATATTATAGAAAATTTTTCCAATATTTTCATTTTAAAGAATGCGAATCCATTGAAATCAAAATTAAAAAAAAGAAATGAAACGTTTAAATATAAACTCTTTTATTATAAATAAAATATAATAACATCATGGATGATTTTAATAATTCATAGTGCATATTCATTAATATTATTTTGTGATACAGAAATGTGAAACAATTATATACGTTTATAATAATAATAATAATAATAACAATAATAATATGATATACAATGAATATACACATGAAACGAAAGTTTTTTGAATTTAATGGAATTCAATATATTACAGGTATAACTGGTAGGAGAGTATTTTAAAATCACGCGTTCAAATTCCATATACATACGATAAATACGGTCCGTTAATACAACCACGGTACTATTGGTGATCAAAAAGATTACATAATGATTTATTATTATTATATACACTTATTGTATAATAGTTGATTTAGACCGTGTTCGAAAACGAATAATATACTTTTGCCGTATAAATTATTACGTACATTATAATGTGAACAGTATTTATATTATGTAACGAAAAGTTTATATTGCTTATTAAAATATAGTATAGTAATGTGAAATAATAATGACGTTTCCTATTTTCTCGAAACAATACTCACTCGAAATCGTGTTCTGCGTATATAACGAAGTATAAAACTTTAATATTATATTGATAGTAGTTACAACGAATAAATACGAGTTTCCAGAGTAAAATGAATCAACACGAATTTGGTTTTCAGACTGTTTGAAATGTAATATTATATAATAGATAATTTAATTATAAAACAACAATGGAATAAAAAATTATGGCGAAAAAATTTGTATACATATTATGTATTTTTTTTTTTCAATATATTCATTAAAGTTTTTCAACAAAACGGTATTTTGATCATAAGACCGCTCGTGGGCCCACCATTAAAATTGATTAAAACAGATTTACGGTTACAATAAAATTGTAACCACGGTACAACGTCGTTGTTGCTTTTTATTTCCTCGTAGAGTTTTTCGTTTTTATACCGAAGATAATATAATATACTATATGGTATTCACCGTAGTTCAATAAGCCCCCACGGCTTTAGGAAGCCGGTTGCAGGCCGAGTTTATTACATCATCCACGCATTTAAAAGTCCAAAAGTCCTTTGGCAAAGTCTACTCAAACCCCATCCCCGATTTCCGTTTTAACCACCTAATTCCACTTTAAACTCGGCATCATGTCGTCACTCAAATATTGAGTGTATTTCATTGTTCGTTTTATTCTCTAGCCTGTTAATAACCCGTGTTTTAATCGTGTTCGGTTTAACATTTTAGTTCTGGCCAAACATGCTATAGACATATATGAATATTATTATTATTTCACTCGTTTGAATTCACCGATTCACCGCATCATTGTCAGTAAAACCACACAGTTCGTATTATTATGCGATCACAACTCGCCCTTTAGCCGTTTATTAACAGAACATGTAACGGTAACGGTGTATGCCTCAAGCGTCACAAGTACGTACTAACTATATTGTTGCGTATTGTAAGTTGCGAAACGAATTGAACACACACTAATCGAACCTATATTTTTTGTTCTTATGAACCGGATGAATTTCATATACACATTAAAATATACCTAAATTGCAGTGCGATTATGGTTATATATTATTTAATACTATTGCGTTATAACCGTGGTCTAGCGGCAAACCGTTTGCGGATTGTGGACATTTGATTTTTGATTTTATTTTATTCCGCGATAATATCATCCCTAAACCAACACCGCGGAAACGATATTCTATGAAAAAAAAAAATGTTTATACCTATTATTTATTAATAATACGTTTATATTTAAACGTTTATATAAACGCCGCCGTCAAAGCGATTCTAGCAACCGATCAATATATTTTTATTAGCATAATGTTTGTATGAATCCGAAACGATTCGTTTAGGTATGATAGTCATATTATGTTTTTATTAATCGCGCGTTCTAAAATGTATTCGTCCGTCAGACGAATATTATCGTACGTACAACAAACGCCACACGTGCGTTATATGATTGCGTTATGTTACGCTGATAGTACTTATATAGAATACGATAGTATATAGCAGAGATGGCTAACTTACGGCTCGCGTCCTATTTCAAATACTTTAATTAACAAAAACCAATATATACTTATTATTATGAAGATTTTTATTTTTATTTTTTTCTCAAATTAATATACTGAACTAATATGTAATTTGATATGTTTATCGGCTATAAGCTATCTTGATTTTTTTTTATTTTTTATTTTTTATTTTTTTTTTTGAAATACCCAATGGTTACTTTTATAATGTAACAAAGAAATAATATACACTTATATAATATAAACAAAATGTTGTTTCTATATTTAATATAGATTACAATTATTTTAATTAAGATTAAAAAGGACGGTTCAACGTTGGCAATTTGCATCATTCTGGTAAGGGGAACATTTAGCAGCGTAATTCGTGTTACTTTTAGAAATATAGAATGAGTAATTATTACGAGAAGAGAAGGATGGAATTCTGAAGTAATATGACCAAGAAGAGTTGGAGAATCTATTTTATTAAGGAATAGTCATGCAACTGATGATCGATTTTTAATAAGTTTATTACTTAGATCAAATTGTAAAATGATAAAATATAATCATTTTAGCTCGTAATACGATTGTACTTATCCATGTGGCTCGCGAACATATTCATGTCGGCTTACGCTAGGGGTGGCCGACAAGAATATGCTCCTAATAATAATAATTTATCGCATACCACCGTAATACTGTACAGCGATGTATTATTATAATCGGCCGTTATTTATCTACCTGATTTTTAATTCGCGAATATTTTCACACGCCGGAATACGTGTTAAGGATGTTAATTTGTTATCCTGCAGCGATGTATGTATATAGATACTCATGTTTTGACAGTAATATCAAATGCATTCGAGTAGGTACCCACGCGTGTATACCGGAAATAACACATTTTGCCGCTGTCTCCGTACCGCTTAAAATGAAATATACCCTGTGACGGCGACGACGTAGAGATCCAAAATCGTATGCACATCACTATATAGGTATACACGCATGCGGATGATAAATGAACGATTTTTTGTCCGAGATAGCGAGAAAGAACGGAGATGATGTGCCGAATTCGGAAAAATCTCCGTATCATTGAAAATATATGGTAACCGAATGCTCAGAGCAATCATCAGTCCCTTTTGGCAGCGGCGGCGGGCGCGTGGACCTCCGAATTGGCAACTCATTTTTATACGTCTAAACGCTGCTGCTACACACCGTCATCGGCGGCGTCACCACAGTTATCGAGCGATAATGGCAATCCAAGATGGATCGTACGACTTATTATGCAATATTGATATAGGTATATGCAATCGATCAAATCAATCGTGTAAAAACCCATTGCATCGAGGTCGGGTCATTGACGTTTTAAAAACGTTTCTGGGATCGTCATCCAAATTTATAGATGAGGGGGGAAAGGAATCACTGTATTAGTATTAGTTTCCGGCTAATGATACGTATACGATTATCGCAATCCATGCGCAATCGGGTGAGATAAGTTGTTCTGAAATCAAAGTAAATAACTTTTTATAGGACTAATTAAGATATTTCATCATAATAACACACTCAACTAAGCAGCTATACAAATTAATTATCTAATACGATGTTTCTTCATGATATTTGTGATTGTAAAATAAATCAACAATAATATTGTATTATTAAATAATATGTATTGTACATTTTTAGAAACTCGTAGTGATTTTAAATTCATTTTGGGTTACCAAAACCTTCTTTTGTGTAATCTTGAACTTTAAAATTAGGTTAAACCCTACACGCTTATTAAACAATTTATCGACAATTTAATATACTCTATATTGACACATGTTAAACAAAACTGGAAATACGTGCAATCCCATGTAAGTAAATTAATTATAATCATTTATGACACTTAAATACTTATAGTTTTACCAAAACAGTTATTTATTTATTCACTACAAACATTTAAACTAGATAAAGCTAGATAAAAAGTGTTTAAATTTAAATATAAAATTGAAATTATATATTTCTATATACTTCTTCTAAATTTTTATTATCCAATAAGTTTTAATTGTATTAATTTCTATTGTTTGTACGTTTATATTTTAGATTTTGAGTATAGCGAAGAATATAATGGTTTTGCCATCATGTTGGTATAATTTTTTATCTGGGTACATGATTTCGACCAGAAAAAAACAATTATCCAAATTATGAGAAGGTTTTAGGGAAGAAGATGTCGTCTAGTTGGTACTTCTTTTTTTTGGGAGAGGAAGAAATTTTCTAAATTTTAAATATAATTTTCGTGAAAAATTGAGATAAACGGACGACAAAGTACAAAAAACTTCAAACCAGATCCAGTTTTGAACATGGAACTACCAACTATTTTGCCACCCACTATTCTATTAGACCATATTATATGGAGCACATATAAGTATAATTTTATAGACATTTCATAACTTTACAAATATTTCAATGAAGTTTTTACTACTTAAAAGTATACTTGAAAATATGTTCGATTAATTACTTACCATACTATTCCATAATATTCCACTAGTTACTTCACTATATCACCCATCTTTATAAATACTAACTGATGCACCCAACCTATTTCATTAAAGATTGGTTTTTCGAGAGCAATGTTGCATTGGTCCCAAGTTTAAAAGACTACAAATACAACAATATAATTTACCCTTCTCTGTTCTCAGTACATTACCTAACCACGAAATTTCGCTTGTTTTTATTTTTTTATATACACTTTGTGTTTTTCAAAAAATTAACTTCTTTCTCTTGTAAAAATATTACGCCTGCATCTTTTATTTCTTGAACGGATATCGGTAACACTGTTTTCGTGTGTAATGGCCAATATAAGGTTGTTGAACAATTATCAAACATAATGAAATAATGCTAAGGGTACGTCGAACAAATCTGTATTCTTAATGTATAATTTATTGTTCCGACGGTTCTTAAGCTTTCATAACATTAATGGCCACCATCTTATTATTTAATTAGCGTAAATGTTTGTTTATGAGAAATTATTTTTTGCCGAGAGAACAAAAATACTGTACTAAACGAACCATAAAATTAATGTGGCATAATGAAATTGTATTTCATATTGTAGACGTAGTGTTATTCGTTATGTTTGGAAAGCTGCAAACGCAGTTTTTTAAATGACCTTGGCTCATGACGTACCAGAAAAATCCTGATATTATAATAGAATTAAAAAGTGTTTCGTTTTATAACGGAGTGAATGTGCTAATGTGCATAATTAGATTAACACCATAGATAGTAACTACTATCCGGCTATTATATGGATGCGTTTCGACAATATCGGTGGAGATTTTGTACTTTTCTTAAATGACAATAAGATCACGTAGGTGTTATATTATTATAATAATATAGCATCTATCAAGAAAAATACCAATTATAATCACGATGAATTGAATAAATCGTAATAATATTAATAATTTTTGTTTTCAAAAGACAAACTTCAAATGAATTTAGGGTTGTAAATTGTTTTTGAGAGGTAATCGGTTAAATGTTAAGTGGATTGTAATCTATGATCTTCTGTTTCTGTCTATCACACGCGCTGCAACATAGGAATCTAGACGTTTTCTATTTCCAACTTCCCAAATGATTAATTAATACAATAAGAATTTTGAAAACTGTTTTAAATTTGTATTTAAATCTGCTTTAGATCGGCTTTCCCATTTTTTTAAATTTTGTACTTAACATTCCCAAAAATTAGTTTTTGTTCATTTTTATGTTTCAAATTCGTTTAATTCTATTTTGTAAAATTTTGGGGGACAAAATGAAAAAAGTGGGAAAGTCGATCTAAAGTACACTTAACGACGAATTTAAATCAGTTTTCAAAATTCTTATCGCATTAATTGATCGGTCGGTACTTTGGAAATAGAAAACATCCAAATTCCTATGTTTTTCATGTGATTGACGGAGACAGAAAATCATGGCTTACAATCCCCTTAAGAGGACTGTTTGATATTCATTTAGGTTCTAAACTACTACTTAACACGACGTATCTATTTTTTTTTTTTTTTTTTGTTAGGGAGATTTTGGCATTGTGGCCATTATATCTCAACCATTATTTTTGTGAAGACTCAATTACGTGTTATAGTTTGGGAGGTGGTGGTAGCGAAATCTTCTCACCGGACAACTGTGCCACCCGGATTCGAACCAGTGACAGTACGATTACGTACAGCCGCCTTATGCCGCTAGGCTATGACAGTACTTCCGAAGTATCTATTATTATAAAATTTTGGCAGTTAGTATATATGAGATGTTAAAATTACATCTGTTCGTTGCAAAGAGTAATCGCGCTATAACCGGCGCATAAAACAAAGCACGCATGGGCCGTGCGTATATTCCTGGTTAATTAAAAAAAAAATAAAATATTAATTTCAGGAGTACGATTTTTTCGTTGTCTCTTTTCACTATACTGTTTAATGAACAGAATACGACAACGTTCCGAGTTCATATTGTTATATAATTTTAGGGTTTTACACACACAAAAGTCATACATAAAGCGTCTATTTGTCAGATTCGTTACAAGGTTTCAAACAATATCTCGATATACGTAATAGACTGTAACCACACACCAATTCGTGGGTGGTTCAGCGTATAAGCCTCTAATAGGTCGCGTTTGTTCGTGGATTATTATTATACGAAACAGCGTTCTTTTCCCCGTCGATCTTTTTAGTTCGTTTTCTTTTTCACCGTTGTTCGTTTTCACTAAAACTGTTTTATGTTGCACGCAAACGAGCATCGCTTAAAACTTTGTAATATGATAATTTATATAATATATATATATATTGTTTTGTAAAAATAAATATGTAGTAATCGTATAATTTTTAATAATGTATTTATGTATAATGTCAAAATGTACAAGTTTAAAAAAGTATCAAATAAAAAAAAATATGTCCATTTGTTTTAATTATTGTTATAGGTATACTATTTACTGTTTGAATAAATTATATACATCATAACAATCATGAATGTATGATAAGTAGTTTTTTCTTCTTGGTTTTTTAACGGAACATAATTATATATAATATCACTATGTTTATTAACAATAGAAAACATTTAATAGAAAATGAGACAACTTAGAAAGTTCAGCTACATCGGTTTACATTCAACTATCGCAAGAAGTTATAAATTCACTAAATTTACATTAAATTTCACTCAAAAAATAATATTACACTCGAATGGTATGATGTATAGCACGTTGAATCGTAGCATTATGAGCAGATATCGCATAATGATGTATTATGCATTTTATTATTCGACTTACATTGTAGGTACTTACTTGAAAATGTACGACATTTAATTTTAAATTTATCAAACAATTGTATAGGTACCGTTCTCATAACGACAATGTAACGTTATATAAGAGTGTATTCATGATATTCCAACCATTTTGATTTTAAATATAGTTTCCTATATATATTATACAACATTGTCATATCTTATATTTATATTATACGTATTATGAATACATTCATGAATTTGTTGATTATATCGTGTATCAAACTATCAACCACGCACTTATTATATATACATATACTGTACGCGCTATATATTTCATATATTTTATAGTACCTATACTATATGTAAAACTTTTAATGGTTTTGATAATACTTTTCGTGGAAAACGATAAAAAATAAAAATATTTATATACATTGTACACAAAGTTTTGAACATTTTACTCTCAATGAAAAAAAAAAAAAAAATTGTGTTTTTTCGAGTCTGGTTCTTAATGGTTTTCAATTTGTCATCATTGTACCATCTATATAATGCAAATGTGGTGCGCTCAAAAACAAAAAAAAAAACAATTCATCGTTTAGATCGTTTTTAATTATTTATTTTTATATTATTAGGAATTATTATCATCTATTATTTCGGAATGATCCGCGAATTATTATAGATATATTTTATATATTACTAAACAGGGATGTAGTGCAGCAGCGGTGGCAGCAACTGAATCGGAATGATAAATTGACTTTTGTCGACCAAGGTAGTAAATTTGTTTACGATTTTTCCTCCGTTTTTATATTATTTGTCCAGACCTCGTAGTGCTTGCGGCCAACATTTTCTATATCTATTATATTATTGGGTTATGTGCGACGATTTTGTCGGCCTTATTGTTTGCGTGCGCGCGCGAAGAACGAAATCAAATTTCCATCGACCTTTAAAGAATATACCAGCTATAATATAATATAACTTTAGCCAGCCGATTGTTATTAATCATGATACGCTGTCACTACCCCGTCCCCGCGCGCGTTTATAATAATAATATATTACAGTAATATGTCCTTCACTTTCCGTTTACGAATCGATTAGCGTGGAAAAATGCGGCCACTTTATGCCAATATAATACCAATATTGACGAATTGCCTGCACAAAATGAATTCAATCAATGGTTACGATTAATAAAATATATTCGCATTGAGTCGTGGCTTCAGTCATTCGGGGTATAGAGTAATATTCCATTCCGTTACTATGGCGTATACTACGTGTAGTAACTGCATTGCCAGGTTTAAAGAGTGTCAGAGGGTGCAGTGCACTAGAACATCAAGGCTGAGGTTATTTTTCAAGTCCTCGATTTGCACAAAACCATATATTTACGTTATGGCTACATCAAAATCATTTTATAATAAAATATTGGATTCTGCGGTTGAACTAAATATACAAAATTAATATTGAACAAGATTGAAAAAGTATTCTAATCAATTTAACTTTTAACTCATTCGTATTGCTATAATTTTATCGTTACATGTATTAAAGATATGTATAAGATGAATGTTATTTTTTTTATTTTTTCAAGGGTACTACTAGTAGTATATACTACTAGTAGTTGCACAGTATTCTCTCTATAGATTTCAATCAAGAATTTATGGTCAGAATGGCCAATTTATGTAATAAATTATCGTTTATTTTTCAATATTTATAATAGGTCACTGATGCAAATTAGCTGAGACTTCTTATATTGTGCGAATAGTAATAGAAGTAGAAATAAATACTTAAATGTGAGAAAATTATAAGAACATGATCAATGATACATATGTGTTGAAATAATATATTTTATTACTCTATTTAAGACGGTGCAGAACGACGAAAGGGGATAAGTATTTTCATGTTCGTTATGGTCAACCGACAAGAGTAATGATAACTAATATCATTATATGAAAAATTCAAGTACGTTTTTTTTTCCTACTCGAATCCAGTTTATATAGGTATCAATGTTACCTAAAAAAAAATCAGGACCAAGAAAACATTAGTTTTTTTTTTTTTTCTAGCCAATTTTGCATTCGCCCTGTTCGTATAACATCAATAGAAATATTTTTTTTTGTTATCGTAGAATATTATTTTACTACCGGTTACGTTTCCTATCGATTCAATAATGACGTATGTGGGTATGTGTTTTTTTTTACCACAGTAAGTCTATTAACACTTTCGGGTAAAAGGACTACTATATTATGTGCGTACACCATACAAAGGTTTCATATTAAATCCTTTTCATAGATTGAAAATCCGACTAAGGATTAACAATATATTAAAAAAAAAGGTCATTTTTAGAATGTCCCGATTGTTTCCCATATAAACACGTGAAAACTTACAAAATCAAGGGAAAAGGTGTAAGATTTACGATACATTGGTAAAAAAATGTCGGTTTATCGATTCTAAATGTCATGCCGGCCGCGAAGAGAGAACATAAATTTATTATAAACTAGGATACCGCAGGAAACTTGTACCACTTACTATCTCTTTTTTATTTAATTTTGAAAAACGTAAATTATTTTGCAGTTTTGATATATTTTTATAAGACTTATGCGATTCCTACACTATCATAAACATTTATTCAGAATTTTATCCTTCTCAACCAAACTGCAAGCGCGAAAAATTAGTTTATTTAAACATTTCAAGTTTAAATCTCGTAGAAACTGATTTTTCACTTTATAAGCTTTATTGATAAAATATGTCTTGTGCGGTCAGTTTGTACGGATAAAATAATGTTGGAAACGTTCAGAGGGTGTCAGTTTATATTGTTATAATTATGATGGGGACGATCAACGGATGGCAGTTTGTTTAGTAGGATAATAGATAGATTAAATATTTTCAAAGGATGTCAGTTTGTACTACAGGTAGAAAAATTGAGTTATTTTATTTTGAATGATTTATAAGATAAAAATACTCAGGGATTAGGACAAAACGTAAAACTGTTTAGTTTTACTAGTTAAAGCTGACATTTTTAAAAATAGTGACTATATGTATTATTATTTTTTTTTAGTATGATAAAAACTTGATATCATATCAATGGATATTATACAAAATGCGGAAAAATCTACAGTCATAATTTCTATTTAATTATTAGTGTTTAAAAGGAGATCTTACCTATACGAGTTCCTTATCATGTCATTATAATATTGCACTTAGTGGTCCATGTGACATCCTATAGTTACTAATGTTGCATTCGATATGGATGACCTTCTTTTGAATGAATAACACAGGTATTTGCACTATCTAGAATTCTAAATCGATGGAATGAACCGAAAGCTCAGCAGACTCACAGTAGATCACTATACAGTGATAGTTTCTCCGTACATTAAGTTTGGACGCATTAAAACATAATATCAATATCATAAGTACTATAGTAGCGTTTTATTTTCATGACACGCGTGTCGTATTGATCTAGAACTAACTGAAAAATACTTTTGCGCAATATTATACGTTCGTGATATACCAATACTATAACAATAATATATGAACCTAACTTTTGTTTAATTGGTTTAATTTTATTTATAGTGTGTCAGCGTATCGTATGCATTTACGATTTACGAGTATATAATTAAACTACAGTATTTTACCATACGTGTATAATATTTTATTTCATATATAATATTGACCTACTGAAGTATTTTAACTTATCTTTGTAAATTTAAAAATAGATAATCTGAAATTAATCTAGAATTTATACGTTCTTGAAAAATATGAAATGAAATAATGATGAGATTCATTTTATTTATTGGCATATAATACATATTAATGATGAATTATGTATGTATATATATATATTGTATATACTTTGTATAAACTATGTATATTATACATTCTTGAATAATGTTCTGGATTGTTTCATTTGCAATATAATTGAACAAACTTAAATTAATTTAAGCTAATTCGAACATTTAGTATAACACGAGTGGATATTAATGTCACGGTAATCGTTTCTGATTTTTTTTACCGCATTGTCATATTATGTTTTGTTCGCTAAAAAATTACAACCTGGCGAAAATTGACACATGCCAAAAGAATAACTGCAAAAATAATTAATAACTGTTTTTTTTTTTTTCATTGGTGTAACGAAGGTACCAAAAATCATTGAAGGCAGTTATTTGGAGACGGTATAGTGGAGTAATCGAAAGATTATGATTTCTTCGGACAGTATGGACCAATTTTGAAGACCCACGTAGAAATCAATCCAGTATTTTTTAATGTAATCTCAGCTATTCCAAAATTGATGTAGATAAAATATATTAAAATGTCAATCGGTTAAACAGACTTTATATAATTATGGTTGGGTAGCATATTATTTAATTCTTCGTCTTCGTTGACATATGATAAAAGTTGATCCTATAGAGTAGTCGTAGTTTTAGTCATCGTGACTTTTCATTTTGATTCACAGGTGTCAGGTTCGCAAGGATCGTAGGTATGTAGATGTGACGTGGCCAGTTTTAAATTGTTTTATTCATCCGTTCTTGTTGGATGGAGGGACACGTTCCGAAAAACTCTGCGAATTGCAACATTTTCAACGCTTAAAGATCTCGTTGACAAACGTATATTAATAATATATTGCGTGTTTACGTTATTTATGTTAACCAGTATAGGCATTGTCATTGTGTATAATATAGGTATTATCATATCAATTTATGCGACCGTGGTATGACACATGTACAATATATATGTATCCGCAGATCCCAGTTGAGTAGTTCCCAAAAACTTGTTTGCGTCCTCTGAATAGGAGTTATTTAGACTCGAAAAATGCGGTCTAGGGCAGTCGTTCGGACGAGACAGAGAAAGAATGAATTATACATAGTGGAATATAACGCACGCGTACATATATATTATTATGATTATAGTCAGTAAAAAGGAACAGTGGTGGTGAGTCCGGACTCCACTACAGATATATAATATGACGTGTCCGGCAGACCGAATGACACGTCGTTTCACGTCTCATCACCCTGACAACATTTAACCGTTTTTTTTTTCTTTTTTTAATGCACACTAAACGCCGAAAAGTTTTGCGCGCCGTCCGTATGATCGTCATCAACGCCCACGTTTCACCGCAGGAAAGTAGTTTTTAAAGCATTTTGCCGCACGCAGAACGATTTATTTTGACCCTTTACTATTTATGTACCCAGAATCCTTGCGATTCCATTTATGTGTATAATATAGTAATAACAGTTTAACATAATACCTATAGCATATACTATATACGGATGTTTGTAATACCGTTCGTTTTTATCGAATCATTGCCGTGTACGATATTATATTAGCAGCGTGGAAGTCAATCTTCAATGCTGCAATAGTTCACACATTATTAATGTACCTTTATTCATCCCCAATTTTTTTCTCTTCACTTTTATTAATAAATGTATATGATTGTGCGAGTTTTCGCATCCGTATCAATCTTATAAGGTACGGCACATCATCCTGTTAAGTTTTTTAGTTAAGCGAGAATAGCAATATTATATATATATATATATCTGCTGGCAGGTTCTCTAGCTCTCAGGTTTTCAGGAGCCTAAACATCTAACGATAAATGTTTGTTCGGAAGCCGAATACTTTATCTAAAGAAGTTGAAAACAAATACGCAATAAAAGAAAAAGAAAAAACTAACGTGAAAATCATTGCACTTTCAGGAGAAAATTCAAAAACTGAATCTTTAAAAAGAACGGATAGGCCTCGCTTTGCTGTATAGTTGGGGTTGGAGTGCACCTCGTTTATAGGATAGGTCATTATTACAATGGATTTGTTAAATTTGAATGCAATGAAAGATATCATTGTATACAAATAACGATTCTGAACGGAGTTAATATGTTTGTCTAAAATAGGTATATAATAATGTAGTATTTTATATTTAAATTGAATTATAATGCAATGTCGTAAAAATTTAAATTTAAAACAGCCATAAAATTTTTTTTTAAGTCCAATAGAAATTTTTTATATATTTTTGAAGATTAGCTAATGAACAACCTAGTGTTAAAATTTTGAACCTTAAGTATAAACAAAAAAAATTTTATAAATTTTCAACTACAAAATAACTTGCAAATTATCGTGATTTAAACATATTTTATATAGATTTGAAATTTATGGGCTAATAAAAAAAATTTGAGTGAAACCATCTCCGATATCTTTTAGTTAGAATTAGTTTAACTTATTATTAATTTTTTAATACATTTTCAAGAGTTTTCGAACAGCCAAAACATTTTTATAGATATTTAAAAAAAAAACTTACAAAAATCGAAAATTTAAATTGTCTATAAATAAGTCAAAATATGTCAAAATATTTTGAAAACTTAAGTATGTACAGATAAGGCTAATATAAAGATTTGATGAAAATTTCAAGTTGTTACGGTTTTTTTTTTTTGAATTAGAGCATTTTAAAAAAATGTTTTTTATAAAAACGTGAATTTGCGTAATTTTTTTATCGTTTTTTTCGATTTTTTCAAAAAGTATTAAAAAAGTTGGATTTTTGTTTTACCCAAGTACCATCTACATTCACTTTCTTTTCATAAAAGTTACTGTTTAAGAAAATCGAAGCATTTTTACCGCCCCAAAACGTGATGACAGACACAAAAAAAAAAAAAACACACATCATTGTAAAACCAATAAATTCTATCACTCCGTTCAGAATCTAAAATTCATTAAAATATCATGGTCAATAGATTCACATATTATAACTTATACATGATAATATTTACCTAATATTCTTCCTTACACTAATATTTAAGCTTATCATTTCTACCAGAATCCATTCGCCACGTTCGATTGATTTCCACATTTATCAATTTACATGATATCCGTTTTCATATTAAAATAAAACAATTTGAAAGTTGAATTAGAAATTTGATAACCAAATGTCCAAGTTTATCTATAGCATATATCTATAGCATATTAAAAACGTTTTATTTTATGGCACCCACCATGGACTCGAGTTGTATCATCAGCTAAATCTGCAGTAGACTGAGAACACACACACTTGACCTAAATTATACTGTAAATATTTTTATTTTAGTTTTTATAATTTACCATGGGTCGACTGAAGTTGTTAGCATAAAATATTGATAAGCCTAGAGAATCCGAGATCGTCTGCAGCCCTATAAGATACATCCCGTTAAATAATGGTTTTAGACGAAACTGATTTTAAACAGTCAACTAATCTAGCTTCTTAATTTAGACAGGTAATTACTTCGAAAATATATTAATAGCTAAGGCTTCCTAATCACAACATTACCCAATAACCACAATATGTGGAAATACACTACTGTTCCGTATCATTAAATATGATACTCTCAATTTTAAATACCAACTTAAAAATTATTTTCTTTAACTAACAAGTAATTAATTTTTTTAAAAACAACAAACAGTTTCTTTGAATATATTAATTTTTTTTTCTTTCTGTCTACTAGCTCTTGTAACTATATCCAAATAAAAAAAAAATCTAATTCAATCGTTTTTCTAAAAATTTCATATTGTTTTTGCTAAGATTTATAAATTGAAATGTATAAGTAGATTTCTTCGGTCTGTCGTTTTAGATCTAAACATTCTCAATGGTCGCGGTTCATATTATATTAATTTGTTAAAACAGTAATTACTGTAAATATAAAATATAAAATATAATAATTGTGTACCTTAAATTACCTATAATAATACGTAATTAAATTCTTCTTTACTTTTAATTATTGTTTGTTTTATTTTGATAGAAAAATACGAAGCTTCACCGTCATGACACCACTGTGCTCTATGATATTAAAATACATTTACGTACCTACACGTCCCTCGTGCGTGCACACACGTACACCCTATCGGCTATCGCATACAAAGTGAATTATTATACACAAATATTTAATAATATATACAGAATACAGTGAAAACAGTCTAGAACGGACCCCAAATAAAAAACAACTGCCTTAGATAGAACAATTCGTCGGTCCAAAAATCCAATAAGATTCTGTATTATGATCTGAACAAAACCGAAAACCATCTTAAATGGAAGTTTTTCTATTCCTCGCGTTTGCATTCCTAAACAGTTTCCATTTTCCTTATACAAATACATAAACATGCACGCATTTATACTGTACACATACACACATACACACTCACTCACGCACGCACAAACACGCACACAATATGTATACTCCATTTTGTATTAAAATGTTCGATGGATATTAATTCATTTCATATGCTAACTTACCACGTAAAGTTTTCTCACCAGATGTAATACTGGCGCAAGACCTTACACAGATGTACTTACCATATTTATATTGAGATTTTGAGTTAAACTGTGAAAATAATATCGATGGCAAACGAATGGAAAAGTTTCGAAAGAGTTGTTGCGACCGTTATATGTTCCGGACAGATGGTGTATACCAATGATTGAGAGGCGCGTGTATTTACAATTTTTACTAAGCTCCAACGCCGTACGCAAAGTTTTTAAAGCACGTACACTGTTCTTTTCGAAGTCTGAGGATCGTTTCTTTTCAAGTCGACTAAGAATAATGTATTTTTTATGATGGTGAAATGGGGACAAATAATATAACACTAAGGTACCAATTGAAATAAAAAAAAATACACACACAATGCAATAACGTCCAAGAGTATACATTTTGGGTGCATTATTATTATTTTTTAACTTCGTATATTTACGTAAACGCTTTCGAGACCCTCCAAAACACCATTCTACATACTATTTTCAATTTATATTTTATAAGCAATGAATATGAAACTAAACATGTATATGTTTATAATATCACGGTTTAATTAAAGTGAAATTTCAGATTCAATCAGCAAATATTTACTAGGTATTATTGTTTGAGTAGATTACAGCGTTGATACATTAATATGATTTATTTTATCTACCACTATGCCATAAGTTAATGCGAAATTATTAATATAATATTACTCTAACGATTAAATATAATAATGAGTGTTTCTGAAAAATATAATTAATTTCAATTTTATTAATACTATAATAATATACCAAATTATGTAAAAAGTTTCGACGAAATGAATTAATTAATAAAATTTAAAAAACTTATACTTATTAATAAACCTTTATTTTATACAAAACGCATATTATATTATTATTAGGGATTTTTGGACATATTTTATAGGAAATGCAAGAGAAAACATTTTTAAATATTAAATAACGTGACTTTTTCTGCGCTCTGAAGACTTTTTTGTTCAACTATTCCAAAACATGTTTTGCTAAAAATTCAAACGTATATGTATATGAATAATACGTTATATTTTTATAGATTTAATCCAAAACAAACCTAAACTTTTAATTAGAATTTTTTTTAATATTGGTATAGTTCCACAAAGCATTTAATCGTTGTATTTGTTAATTTTTTCAATCGACGCGTACCTCTGATACCTCGACTGTTATACATTTATAATAAATAAATAGTATTTTATCCAACTTGACACCGCAAATTACAAATATACAAATATTACGAATATACAAATAAATAAAAGTAAGCCTCGAAAAGTCGAAAATAAGTTAAATAAAATTTCTTCTCGACTATTAATTGCGAGTGTACGACAATTTACGTTCTATGGTTCCTATACATTATATACATTAAATCGTATGTTGTATGTTATATGAGTTAACTTATACGTACAATGGTCTCACCTAGGCTCTTTCCGCGCACTTAATTCCCATCAAATGACTTTTTGATACGCGCGCGTGAAATCGTATGATCTTAAAATTCTCATTTCATACGCACGTTCAACACATATAGTGGAAAGCGCTTTTAATGAATTACAAGTGCCTAGAGGATGACGATAAAGGTGACAACTACGGTTTCCATTCACTATATAAATGCGCTCGAGAGAAGTTCGAAGAACAACGCACCACGTTAGGTGGTTTCGATAAGCATATATTTAATGCATTTAAATTTTCAATCGGGGCGAAACCACAAGTTGCGGTGATATTATTAAATCAAGTAAACGCGCCCGTTATTTCATTTATTTTATTATATATATTTTTTTCATTATTTGCGTATTTCAGATCTTTAAGCTCATTATTCTACCTCTCAATGTTGCCTTGTGTTTAACCTGTCGTTGTCCATCTCTTATCTTCAGGAGCTTGATATCTTTTCCGTTTCCATCCATTCACCGCAGTATTGGTCGTACACTCAATTTTGTCTGGTTTACATATTATTTATTATTTATATCACGGTTCTCCTCTCACTAAAGGTGTCTAGTCCTTCTACTCTCGAGAAACCCTATTTTGATTTACGGCTCATCGAATATGGCTCTTAGCTTTGCATTTGTTCTTCGCTCATATATATGAGTTCTCCTCATTTCATTTAAAACTATAAATTCTGCGTCAGATTTTTCTTTTGAATTATACTAAATTCTTTCGTCCTATCTTCTTCACGCTCACGTTCCATATGAATACAAAACTCGTCTAGCATATGAAATAGGTATAATGATTATATTATTATAGTCTTAATAATTATGTGCTTACAACTTTGATTTAAAAAATGGCACAATCGCAAACAGCACTTATTGCCTACTGCTATTATCCTGTTAATTTCTTTGTAGCTATTTGATTGTTGTTTGATATTAAGTTCTAAGAGTTTAAAATTTGATACTCACTTAAAGATAAAATCCTCCAGACTTATTATTTCAGACAGGTTAAACTCTACCAGACAATTTTATACATACTCTCTTTGAGATATTATTAAATATTTTCTCGATAATTTACAGTTAAATACATTTTCCATGCTTTGACTTGGGGAATTAAAATATAATCTGATTCATTAAAAACGATATATTCATTACCTTTTTTTTTAGACTAGTACAGTGGTGAAAATAATAGATTGTCATAAACTATCTGCAATTTCGGAATCACGTATTCGGCTACGCCCTGTTGAATAATGTGCTACGTATCGTAATAACACATCATAATAACTACGGATAATTAGTCACATCATGATAAAATTCCTCGTAATTTCCCGTTTTACTAGTTTTTTACTTTATTTGCCAACTGAAAGCCCAAAAACATCTTTTTTTATTTATATTTTTCTTAATCATCTTGGGTAATCAATTATATTCACTACGTTATATTATACTTTATACAGCTGTTTTTTTTTACAAACAATGTTAATACACAGCTTTACAAAATTACTACTTTTAAATTTAATTAAAAAAATAAAACATTTCCAAAAAAAGATTTAAGAAACTTTTTTTTTTTAATTGTTAAAAAGATAGCCTCAATAGTACCTGAAAGAACTCCTCTCAAAAATTCGTAATAAATCTAATGAGCTATAGTAACTGGCTTTCCAATCAATTAATATAATACTATTACATAGATTATAGTCCTGTAAACTGAAGTCCACGTAAATTAAAATCATATTATCGATTTGGAATATATATACGTAATATATGGTCCAGCAGTATATGTATTCAGTAACGTATATATAGAAGGGAGCATAGTGGACTGCAGCCTCCCTCTAAAAGAAATTTTCTTTTGAAAGAAATTTCAGCAGTGAATAAAACGACAAATTTGTTTAATTAAAAAACTATGTTAACTTCCTGGCAACTTCACCCCCCCCCCTCCTCCCACGAAACTATTTTCTATTTACGCAACTTTCGGTACTGTTTTCCAAAAACCGTATAGGTATAAAAATATTAACAAATATCGGATGTATTTTATATAAATATATATATTATAATCTATCGAGTGACGAAAACCGATTATACACTATCTCCTCGCGGATCGATTATATAATTTTGTATTAACAATAATTTTCATATCTCCTTCACATCCAAAGTCTATGCACTTGCACACCGACCATGAATAATAGTGCTACAGTCAAACGATTATCGATGAATTTTACTCGTACAAAACACCTACCTATACGCTCCAAAGGCACATAACGCTATAATACATAAGCACACCGAGTCCCTGACATACTATATTATATACATTTATTATACTATAGGTATATAATACAGTCGGCGCAAGTAACTACCTGTATATAATACAATATAAAGGCGGTAGTTACCGTAAGAGAATTAGTTGGCGAACTTATTGCACATACAGTGGATGACTCCGTATACTGACAACTTGTTTCACTATGTATTATAATATTATATGTTATGCGAAACAATATAACGACGCGTATAAAACCAAACGGGGAGTATAACTGACGTTGTACATGTTATATAATATAGGTGGGTAAAGTTCGAGGAATATAATAGGATGGAACGAACCGTCGCAAATATATATTTATACACTGCAGTTCGATCAAAATAATATATAGTGTAGTATCCATATATTAGTTCACGAGCGGACGCGCTATCGTTACATCGAACACGAGAATTTACATTCCACGATACGTTTCCTGAAAACATCACTCGTGCCTCTTTGCGCGTCTCGATTGTCTGAACGCACATCCGCCCCGCTGCTGTCAACTGGTCACCGCTACAGCATATTACATTATTACAATATCACAGCCAACGCGAAATAGCAAATATTATATAGTTGATGCAAGTACAACTATGATAATAATAATATAGTAAAATGTCATCCAAACACGACGTAGTACTATATTGTATAATATTCTCGCCGTTCTTATCGCGCCACAACGCAGCGTTGCTACAAAATGAATTATTACAATATTCTTTCCAAGAAACCCGTCACCCTTTTAAATCGTTTTAGTTAATCAAAACCAACCGGTAATTAATTAACTACGTTTATGTAATAACATTTTAATATGTATTTTTTTATCATGCAAATTGTTATCGTTATTAATTATTAAAGCCCCCGCAGGAGAGTTATTATGTTATGAATAAGTTGCGGACAATTATTTTATGAATATTTTTTTTCGACCGGAAAAAATGCATGCATAATATATTACTGAATGAATCATATTTTTAGATATTTACGAACATATTTGTATTTCCTCGCCCTTTAAAATTATTAATCATACCAAACAAGTAATATCAAAATTCAATACTTATATTCTCCATTCGTTGTGTAACAAAATAATAAATATTAAAGATTGAATTAAAATATTAAGTTTTAGATATTGATATTATTGATATCGTATACTCATTTGTCGAATAGACGAAATTCTCTTTGTTCCAATTTTTTTTTTTTTTTAACTACAACGATACTCACAAGCTTTGTTATATTGTATTGATTTTGTTTATTATTATTAGCGAGGAGAGCAATCCAAATCAAATGGATTGTTCACGATTGGTTGAAACAGGCTATCTAGAATTGACAAACGATGTTTGTTGATCGATAAACGGTTCTTAAGAAAGGATAAAATAATTTAGCAAATATAAACTGTTTTACCGTGACCTAACACAAATATTGTAACAATCAAACAAGCAATTCTACGAGGAAATAAACCGTAGATAATAAAATTTTGAATATATAAAAAAATATAGTCATTCGGAAAATACATTGTGAGAACTAAAACGTATTATTAAGAAGAGTGGCAAGAAATAAAAATTATATACGAGTTCATAATAGTGTATGATAGGATTTCATAAATAATATACTCGTTACTATTATGTCAAAATAAAAATAAAGTAGTAAAATATGTAAACACTTATTAATAATATTAATAATATTAGCTTATTAATAATAATTATATGTGCTCGTTCAAATATAATTCCCAAAATATGGTTGTAGATGCAAGTATTGCACTACGCTGTTCACTTATGTCATCATCTACACCACCAAGCTTAAATATCCAATGCAATCAGAACAAAAACGTGGATAATGTAACTTCTCTTCCACCCGTCCGTATGATAAAGTGTTCAGTCGTGTGTAATGAAGAATAACAAATACGCAAAACGCATGAAAATATACAAGCATAATATACGTATTATTACTTATATCGTCTCGGTATAAAACAATCATCTCCACGTACAAAACTGTGTCGAGATTTACTAGAACGATCAGAACTCACGTGAACTCTGAAAAAGTTCACCTAATGGCATATCATCATGTCCCCTTACGCGCAATCCATGCAACCAATCAAGACGAATTTGATGTATTTATTTAATTTAAGTTTCACACATGAATACTGGGTCTCCCTTAAAAAGCCTCGTGAGGACACTCAAGATTGTTAAAATATGGAAAAATGTAGAAAGTCAAATAAACATACCATGAAAAATACACAAAAATAATCAAATAAAACGATAAAAATTAAAATAACTGAATAATAATGTAAATAATAATCTAGATAAAATATTTTGAAAAATATAAATAAAATTACAATAATAATGTGTATTAAAATAAATCAGTTTTAAACTCATAAAGAAATATTTAGTAGACGTATAGTTCCCAAAATATCTTGGTACAAGATGAAATAATCTGACACTCGGTCACAGCCATACAGTAAATAACGATATCATTATATTACATTATTCTGTATAATCTTAGTTTTTATTAATATTTGAAATGATCGTTACATGAAATAACAGCTGAATTGTATGATAACAATATTAAGGATAATATCCGAGTATTTATTATTAATGTCTCCAGCGTTAATATAAACGTTAACTGAGCAAATCAATACGATCCTATGTTCATAAAATATAAAAAAAAAAGTAGTAGTCAGAAATAATTTTATTTATTTTTTGTTCGTTATGATATTAACATATTAGGACTATTTATACAGATTATTTTCTGAATTAATTATTAACTTTAAAAAAAAACCGGACAAGAATTAGCTCTGCTGTACAGTAGGAGTTGGACTGGATCTTGTTCATAGGATATGTCATTATAGTGGATATATAATTTAAATGCAATAATAGGTATTATTGCAGCATATGAAAAACGATTCTTAATGGAGATGATTTGTTAGGTTAGGATAGTAGAACAGGTTATAATATAGAATATATTATTAGTTATATAATAATTTGTATTATCATATAAATAATATAAAAGTTAATGTTGTATCATCATATCAATGTTTGCACTTCAATCACTTCTAAAAATAATTGTACCTATGTATTTCAATAATTTTTCAATGACAATAAGAACAACTTTTGTGAAATCTTCTATTTATTTTTCAAGTATTTTGTCCCAGCCAAATTATTATTTATCAACAATTATGTTGCCATATAAAAAAATCTAAGCATTTTTACTGCTCCAAAACGTGATGACAGACACAAAAAAACACACATCATTATAAAATTAAGACATTCATCACTCCGTTCAGGATCTAAAATGGATTAGTAGATTTGTGATGTGCTTTAGTGAAATAAATGAGTCCAAATTATTACCAAAATATTATAGATAATGTTTTTGAAAGTATTAAGCGACATATTCATATTATTATACAATAATATTATTAATTAATAAACTAGATAAAATATTTTAGACCAAGCTCAATTTATCTAAATATCTGAATAAAAAGCTCAAAAAAAGTTCTTCAAAAAATATCTGAAAAATAAAAATTAAGTTATTATTCTGAAACTCAATAGATTCTTTATATTTTCAAAAACTAAAAATAGTCATCATTACATAAAATACAAATATTAAATTGAATTACACCGTAACTACCTATATAGTTATAATAATTTATTACCCATGAAATTACTATTTATATGGGTATTGGATAATATAATTGTTATAAATATATTTTTAAAAGAAATAATTTCATTTATTAAGATAAATAATTTAGCATAATGTTTTTTTTTTTTTTTTGAAAACTGTTTTGTATGTATTTCACTTTAATTTAATTATACATTCCACTCTAATCTCTAATCTATAAGATTAAGTTAATAGTATTACGAATGCGAACCCGTTAATTGAAGCCTAGAATAGAATTTGAACTAATCGAATGAAAAAAAAACTGTTAAACAACATAAAAACAACGTTTTTACAATGTTTTTTATTTCACATTTTATTAAAGAATACAATTTCAATTCATTATCCTTTTTGAAAAAGACATTTTTCATTTTAAATGGTTGCCTTCTATTTCTTTAATTATATTTTTATTAGAAATAAAATAAAATAAAGGTACTTATTGAATTTAAAATGCATCCAGCCTAAAAACATATTTATCTTAAAATATATTATTGATCTTTACCGTTACGGTATATATAATATTATTATAATATATCAATATTATATATTATGATGCTAAACCCGTTAACAAAATTATTAAAACTATTTCGAAATACAAATGAAAAATTGTAATGCAGTTGGAAACTGTAAAAGTCTATATTCTTATAATAGTAATATGAAAAGTTTTCATAAACATACCTATAATATTCTAAACAAGATTATATATACGGTTATCAACACTAGTTCCGGAATATAAAAATATATAACGCGTTTAGAAATCACTGCGTATAGACACTGTACCAGCTACCTTTAGGACCTGAAGTTTAGGTATTAATGGGAGTTGTTGTGAACATTTCACATCGATATCCAACTAATATAATATTATGTTGGATACTGCAAAGGCCGTCGATTCCTGTACGTATTACACGTGTTACAGAACTTGAAAATGTTAATTTTATCGTCCGATATAATGAAATGTTATCACACATCTGACTATTTTATGTAAGTATACATAATAATATGATATTATTTGGCTGAAAAGATAAGCTAATAATTTGTTTAGTATCTGCGCAATTTACTCTTGCGATAAAATTAATAAAACACACGTATTTACAGTATGGTTTAAAATATAACACAACTGTTTTATAATATTGTTTTTTATTCAGATACCGTGGAACGGTAAACGACGGTTACCTTTGTATCTAAATACTTTAGGATTTTCTTTTTTGTCACGCCTACTGCAGACCGCACAACAACTCTATCATTTCTCGTACTCGCCTTTTTGTCATTATATTAATTTATTTAACTACATTCGTAGTTATTTTTATTTTTTAATCTATAAAATATATTATGTTGAACTCCGTCCATAGAACTGGGAGGTGTGTGTTTATTTTATGTAACAATCGTTTGGTTTCAATCTTTTTCCGAAATAAACTTTTAAATTATATTTTTATTACTTACGCAGAGCGAGCGAACGAACAATTGAGAAAAACTTAAATATTAATGTTTTTTTTCAAGGAAAAAATATTATTTAATAAAACGGCGGTGGTAATGATAATCTAGAGTGGTTATGGTTTTATGACGTTGTAATAATTCGTACGATCTGACGTAAAACGTTTTACATTCATTTTCACTTTGATAATTCTACGTTCGATTATTTCAATGATCTACTGTTTCCTATTATTATTATTATTATTATTATAAAATCTGAAATATTTAGCGGTACCTATTAGCGTAATCACGCTATATACACACATATATATCGTTTGACCGTAATAATTATTGTAAATATATTATTATTTGTTTAAGAATTATTTCAGTACAGTTATATTTATTTGATTGATAAAATGAATTGCACGTGAAAAGTCATTAGGCGAAATATTAGAAATTGCACTTGTACAAATACACTATATTCTGCTTCTACCTTATACTGCGAATACTATCACATCATCGTCGTCGGCACTGTACAACAATTCGTTTTGTAAAACATACCACGGTTACTATCTGTACATTAATTAACATGTAACCTGAATAATTAATTGTTTGTGTTTTATATTATACGGACATATAGCGTCGTGGCGCTTTGGATAAAGCAGAATTATTATAAATTCAGAGCTTACGATCGAATAACTGGGCATATTCTCTCCTGGCCTTCGGGGTAGTACAGCATAGCTGTTTGCGCAGTTATGGATGAGCGAGAGGAGCTTATCTGTAAATTTCATGCATCGCCTGGCTTTTCTCTTGGTTGTTTTCTATTAAATACGCAAACACACACACACACACACACACACACACACACACACACACACACACACACACACACACACACACACACACACACACACACACACACACACACACACACACACACACACACACACACACACACAC
>JAIPRK010001581.1:0-53145 GCA_025469195.1 Chaitophorus viminalis
AACATATTAACTCCGTTCAGAATCGTTATTCGTATACAATGATATTTATCATTGCATTCAAATTTAACAAATCCATTGTAATAATGACCTATCCTATAAACGAGGTACACTCCACCCCCAACTGTACTGCAAAGCGAGGCCCACCCGTTCTTTTTTTTTATGACTGTTGATAAATAAATTTCGTTGAGACAACATACTTGAAAATTCAATAGAAAGTTCCACATAAATTGTTCTTACTATCATATAAAAATTATTGAAATACATTGGTACAATTGTTTTTATAAGTGTTTGCAGAACAAATATTGACATAAAATATTATATCTATATACCTAATCTAGAATTCTAGACTAACAAATAATCTCTGAATAGTTTCTCATATGCAATGTTATCTAGCAATGCATTCAGATTTAATATTTCCATTATAATGGCCTATCCTACAAACAAGGTCCACTCCATTATTGTTAGTTTCAGGGCACAGGCAATGATTAATATATTTATTTATATTATGTCTAAAGAGGGGATTCATTTCGATAGTAAAATATACAATTGAAGGTGTATTGACACATCTCGGTATAAGGATGGGCAAAATACTCGAAAAAAGTATCTAGATATACTAGTTAATAATAACATTGATTTTCACTCGGAGATACAAGATACTTAGATACATTTAAAATTTCTAAAAAAATTAAAAAATACTTAATACTATTCCTTAATACACCCCCCCCCCAATTTTAAATACAAAATTCAAGATACAATTCATTTTTTTCTTTTAAAGTAGGTAAAATCATTAAAATGTATTGTATTTCAATATTGTTTATTTTCAATAAAAATTAGAATACACGAACGTTTAGTATGGGGTATTATATATTTTTTATAAGATAAAAAAAAATTAAATACCTAAAACTAAAAATTTAAACAACTTCATTACCTATTACTTTATTTTGAATAAACCAAATACAATATACAAGATACAAATGTATCTTAGATACATATATTAGATACATATGTCGTACGATAAAATGTAACAAGTAAAAATGTATTTTTGTTATTATATAAAATATTATTTTATAAAAATTTGAAATATATGAACCTAGCCTTATATTTTATTAGTAGGTATACACTATTCAAATCCGTAGTAGGTACACACTCCCAATTTCGGATTAAACTCTTTGTGTCGAGATTCACTAAAAAATAGGGGTTGCAGTATAAAATAGGTATTAGTTTTACGAATATTTTTAAAATTATGTATAAATTTGATGTAAAAATGTGTCTATAATATGATTGTTTTAGCATTTTTATGATTCCCTATAACTTACTAAACATTAGATGTTAGACTAGTATACTAACTACTAACTAGTAACTATTGATATGTGCTTTACAGCTTACTGTATCAATGACCATTTAATTATTATGTTCATATTGTTATTGACTATACTGTTATTCCAGGATAAATCTGACAACAAGGCGAGTACTAATTTTTAAATTGAAACCGACTTTTTGGTGGTTCAGTGAACTGAAAAATACTATATAAAGCCATCTCTGAGAAATAATATAGGTACATTTTAATCATCTTTATTTTTCTAATTACACATAATAAATTTATTAATGTATAATAGTAATTGTATAATAGTTTTACATCTATTTAGCATAGCTTATTACTGATATTGATATGTAATGTAGGTATATAGTTACATTATACAATGTGCAATTTGATTATTAAAAAATAATTATTACTAAAAAATAAATAATCATAATCATACATAAGTATGGCAGAGAAGATGTGGGGGGCTTTGTCCTCACGGCTAACAATTACACCATTGTACATGAAAAAAATGTGTTATATGAACTATTATGAAAAATAAGGAAGTGAATGTAAACTAGTGCTGAGCATTATTTTGATCCATCCGGATTACGGATTACAATTATTTAATCCGAATTTTGGATCAATTCGTTTTATCCGGATTCACGGATCCAATCTGTTAATTCAGATTTCCGATTCAATCCATTGATTCAGATTTCTGATCCAATTCGGCTTCATTTTTTTTTTTTTTTGAGATAATCAGCTATTTTTTCATTATTATCAACCTAAAGAATACGAATTACGATCTCAGATCTATTAGCAATTGACTCAATGTTATAAGGCCCTTATAATAGCAAACACCTGGGTTTTCGAGTTTTTCATAATTTATTATTAAACATCTACCTATGCACTATGAGCTAGGATTTAGAAAGTAGTAAGTTGGTATTTACTAATTTTATTAATAAAAAAGGAATTTGTATGTGCGTATATGTACGCAATTCATAATTAAGTCTAACACCATGTGGTTTTGAAATAAAAAGTCAAAGGAGTTTAAGTTTATTTTATTGATTAGTATATTTAAAGAACTGTAAAAATTCAGGCTAATGAGCACATAATATTGTTATTTGTTATACATTATACATAATATATTTAATATTTATTACAACAGTAAACAGCAAATAAAATAATAATAAATAAAATATAAATTATAATTTTGCATTTTGTAAAAGAAATATTAACCATTTGGCTGTTTCACCAGCTAGACAACTTCTTTTTGAAGTTATAATGTTTCCCGCAGTGGAAAAAGCTCTTTCAGACGGAGTAGATGTAGTTCATGTCGTTTAACATACCTACTACCTACAGGGTGTTTTAGGATGATTCAACAAATGCAATAACTTCTATTATATATTCATTATTTTTTACTTTCGAAACCCATATTCTCAAATTTCAAATTTTCTTCTAAAAGTTTGAAATAGCCATTTTGTGATAATGGATTTTTAGAAAAATATTGATGTCCAAATCTTTAATAAAGGTTTATCCATTAATTTTTTACGATTTTTTTTAAGTTTGAGAAAAAGTTAATAATATTAAATTATAAAGTTGATAAAAATTAAAAATTAATATTTTGTGTTAAATAATTGTATCGCATAATATTATTTATCATTATTAAGTTTTGTCTAAAAACCTTATCTAATCTTGATAGAACATACAATAACGATACAATAATTTTAATTATTAAATTGAAATTTTCAGTCTAAAAAATCATAATTGAAGAAAATAGAATAGTTGAAGAAAATAATGCTCGATTAATTTACAATCTGTACTAAAAGCCAAACATTTATAAACCAATTTAAATTTTTCATGTGGAAAAATTCGATCTTTAGAGGCATCAAAATCATAATACGGAGAATAAACGATAAATGTCCATATATGGGCAGTATAATTATTACGGGAACATTTTTCAGTTATATGGGTGGCACGGCAGCCTTGAGCCGACGGCAACGTAATACAGGCAATAATATTACAAAATACTGAGGTACACCGTCGGCCGGCTCACTATTTTGTAAGTGTGTAGGTACGTCAAATATGTATATACACATTATTGGAAAATACACACGGGCACACAGCTGCGTATGCGCACTAGTTTTCTGAGCCTCGCCACGGCCGCGCGCCTGCTGCATCTGATAGTGAAAATAGATGAGACAACCGCGGCGGTGTTAAATGTCAAATAAATACATTACTAGGAAGGTCCGACACCGAAGGTACCGATAGCGGTGGGATCGATCATCGATTATACTCTGACAAAAATATTGGATTTCTATAATCTGTAGTCCAATATTATTAATATTACCATATTATTTTATGCTACTTTTTTCTACCGTTCATATCGTTTACTTTGTCCATTTGTCGTCGCGTGCATTTGAGTTAACTGAATATTATTAATTATTATTGTATAGTGTTATTAATAATTAATATTAGTTATTCGCTAAATTCGATCGTTCGCTGCCAGTTTGCTGCAATTGTTATTACTAATTAGGTAACTAGTTATTTTCTTCTAAGATATAATAATAATTTAATTATGAATCCCATAACGGACCCGGTTATTTTAATTGTGTAAACGCCATTTCGACGTTAGAAGTCGGATGATAAAAATGACATATTAAAAACAGGAAAATCTATTCCTACATAAATAAGTATGGTAATCAAAAAGACAGGAGTATAATTTATTATACAAAACATAATAGTTGTAAATTTATAATTTTTTAAAATTTGAACAACGAAAAAAAAAAATAAATAAAAAGGTCGTACTTAAAAATAGTTTTAAAATTTAGCCTTTAATTATTAAAAGTAATTACTCTTAACGAAATTCCATTGGTATATAGTTTCTTTTTTTGGGGGATTATAACACATATTTTTATTGCTATTGATAAAACTAAATACCAAATCATAATAAGTGACAAATAATTTTAAAAGAAGCTTTATATAAATACAAAATAATACAGTTCTGGACCAGCTTTTCTAAATATGAGATTAAAGTTCTGTACGGGGCAGATGGCAATCCTGCCTCCTAGCTGTTTAACCGTCAGTGGCGTATGGACACCGCTTAACACCAGAGGTCGATCAAGCATACAATCAATTGACCTACCATATCGGAGAAATTGTGTGTGTTAATTATTTTATTGTTAACACTGATCCTTCACATTTTCAAAAATAACAATATTGGTACAAATTTGCATTACTCGGAATAATTATTTTCATTCTGCACACCCGAAATAATAAACAAAAAAATTAGCAAGGAGTATTGTAAAAATGATTGTAGCATCAACATGAAGGCATAATGACTAAAAACAAGAAAGAACAGTTTTAAGAAATTAAATTGAAAACATAAAATTAAAACTATCTTTTATTTAATATTAATAAAATTCTTACAAATTATAAATAAAAATAATTGCTGTTACTATTGAACACAACTAACATTATATGTATAAAAATACACATATGAATGTATAGTATTTGTAAAATAATTATAATTACAATCAGTATCAGTAAAGTATGTTTTATCACGCCATAACTTATATGTTAATATTTCTACTTAAACAATATTTAAGTTTAAAATTTTATTTCAAATAACATAAGACATCACACAGTTAAAATTATAGTTTAAATACAAAATAAATCTTTATTTTCATGAAAATATTTAAGAACAATTTATTTTATATATAAAAAAGAAGATGCATACAAAATGAAAAATATGTAGATATTCTTGAACAGAATATAATTTCAAAAGTAACATGACATTTACATGATAAAATAACAGTAATTTTTTAGGTATAAATTGAATTAACAAACTTCAAATGAACACTAGATATAAGATCATTTTGCTGGTTATTACATGGATATATATATATAATACTTTAACATTTGTTTGTTAAGTCTTAAATTGCTTACAAAAATAAAAATATATATAAATAAATAAAATAATAGTAAATGTAAAATCGAATATTTTTAAATTTTAATTATCTAATTACATAATACAAAATAATTGTTAAAAAATAATTTTGATGTAATAAAAATGAACACGTTAAAAAATTCAGAGTCTATCATTCAATCATTATAAATTGTATTTTAGTATAGTTGTAAAATAACTACCTATATTGTATTAAGCTACGTTAAAGATCTTTAACAAATTTGGCAGTGTTATTCAGTCTTTATGTATAAATAGCAAAGTTACACTATTTACTAAAATGTAGGAAAAAGGTAATATTGTAAAAGTTGGACATTTTTGTTATTTAACTTCAGAAATATTATTATTTATTACATAATTATATTAACGCCATTATTAAAAAGTATATTATTTAAATAAAGATAACTAATGAAGAAGAAATTAATTTAAAATGATAACTAAGACTAGATTTATAGTACAAAGCAATACAGTATACAAATAAATAAAATAAAATAAAACTAAATACCAAAAAGTAAACATCAAAAAATAAAAATACAGATAATACAGACAAAAAGAAAGAAAATAGAAATGAAAATAAACTAGGTACCATTGCTAATCATCAATAGCAATTATTTAAAAATAATATTTCACTAAATTCACTCAAACGGTTTAAATATTAAATACTTTTAAAAACTGCATACATTTAAAAGGAATCAAAATATAAAAAATTTAAGCATTTTAATTTATTTTGTTAATAAATATTTACCTATTTAGATGATTTATTTTTAATAATAAAATAATAATTAGAAATTAAATTTACAATTGATATTTTTTAATCAATTTTTTTACCAATGAACCTTAACATACGAGCAATCATAGAACCTGACTATAGTATAAATTGAATATACCATGTATTTATACATTTAATTTTAAAGTAATTAATTGTAGTTAAATAATAAATGAAATAAATAATTCCTAGTAATGTAAATGCAATCAACTATAGTATATTATAAAAAATAATACCAAATAAATGGTAATAAATTTATTAATTAAATCTAAAAATAATAAGAGTATATGGAAGTTAAAATTAATTTTTTCAATAAAAATAAATATATTTTAGATTAATAATATCAAAAATGCTGGAAATGACAAATTAATTTTTCTAATAAATTTAAACAATCAACTAGGTTTATAATTTATACGATAAAAAAAATTAAATAATAATAATAATAATAGGTACATTGATAATTATATTATAAATTATTACAAAAATAAAATGAAAGATTTAATTGATCTATTTTTACCTATATTATTATTTTAGATACCATAAAAGCATATAATTACTAAAACAATGAGTTAAATTATAATTCCATGAGAACATTTGTTTGACCAGTAATATGTATAAGTATATTATATGTATGTACATTCATTTGTGCATACATACTGAAAGAAATTAAAAATATTACTTAACATTTGGATTGGTAAGATAAATTTCATTCTTTTGATATGATACATTGTCTAATTCATTCAAAATAGAAGTAGCCATTACGTTACATAGTATTATGTAGTACAGAATTCACCAGAAAAGTAACCAGATTAATAAGATGATAAAATTGCCAAATGAATTTTGAAAAATCCAATATTTGAAAATATACTTATTAAAATTTATTAATTTGGAAGTAACTAAGTAAAATTTTTATTTAAAGTTATATTAAAAACAATTAAACTAATCATATTTATTTTCATGAAATATATGTTTAAATATAATTTTCTAATTGATGAATAACAAATTATTTAACTAGCCTTACACATTAATTATGTAATTCTGCGAAATAATAAAAAATATTTTGTTTACAAATAAACAATATTATTACTAGTATAACTCTGATTGGTACAGGGATCATAATATATTAAATAAAAATAAACTATTTGAGTAAAGATATATCAATATATAAACGTTTGAGACTATTGATGAGTAATTAGATTATTAATACTACTTCAAATAAAGTTAATTGAGATCTGTTATGAAATATTATCTGAATAGTAATTACGAATAAGTATAACAATGTTCTTCTTTGAAAAAAATAAATAGAAAAATATTATGTTATTTGAATAAAAAAATATTTGATGAATGATTTACATTTATTATGATAAAAATTTCTTAGAAATAGTTCCATCAGTCATTTTAATTTTAATGGCACTTAAAAGGCAGTATTAAATTATATAATCAGTATGTTTTGTAATAATTCATAAGACAAAAATGTAAATACATTAATAAAAATAAATGATTTGTTATAATTTTGGTCAACAGTATTTCAAAATGAAAGTTTGAGAAAGAGTATCTCAGAAAAAGTAAATAACTATCATAAACCTGGGATCATTTATGGTCATTGTTTTTATATTTTTGTAAAAAAATACATGAAATATATACCATTAGCACACAGAGTACTTTTAGACTAGTATCTACATAACAAAATGACTAATATAATACAAGTTTTAATGTAAGGATAAATGTTAGTACTCTGTATGTATATGACAATAATATTACACTAAAATATTCTAATTTTTCGCTACACTGACCATAATGATATGTATAGATCTAAAGACAATTAGTTTAATGTGATTAACATTTGTGTCACTTAATTATAACTATTTTCAGGCACTTATTTGTACCATTATTTTTCTATAAAATTTGTTTAGTTAAGACACAATGGTAGATTAAATTATTACTTACTAAATTAAAATATCACAAGAGTTGTTGAAAAATAAAACTAAGGAAATTGTTTACAAAGATAGGGAGAAGCATTATTGAATTTTTATTTTCGTCTACGGCGAATTGAGGGGGGGAAAATATTACCAAATAATTTAGTAATTGAATCCCGATTTTCTGTAGTCATTGACATAATAGGTACAACACGTTCAATCATATTGAAATTTGTTTTTTTATCACAAGTGATCCATTCATCTTCCAATCTGTAAAAATAAACGTTAAAATTAAACAATTAATTATATCTAAACAAACCAATTAAGTTTTGTAATTACTCGTCATTAGATGTATATGCCCTAAAGATCGTTATACTTCCCATATGTCCATATCCCTCTACTATATTTGGCTCAACGAGAGTAGGATTATAAAGCACATACAATAACGGAAATTTATCGAAAAATGGTAGGGTAGATAAGATAGGCGCTTATTATAAGATTACAAAAAGTTTTGATTTCTGCAGCGTCTTTTTATTTCGTCAATCCAATTGTTTATTAAATTTATTTACAACGTGTATGGTCAACAGAAAAGTGACATGTTAACAGACCCACAATGATTTTAGATATACCAGGCATTAGCACATATTATATAATTAAAAAAATAAATAAATAACCAATAGTTAGTTTTGGGTATAATTTGTTATCAAATAAGAAACTTACATGTCAGGAGGAAACCATCGCATCAACACTTCCTGTTTTTTACCACCTTCTAGTATTCTTCTACCAATAACCTATGAAATAAAAATCACACGTTTAAAAAGAAAGTAAAATTATAGTTATTGGTTATTAACTTACATTAGGTTGAAATTTAATGGCTCTTCTACTATAGTCAATGAAATCTTGTTGACTATTCTGTGAGCTTAAAAATAACTGTGTTTGTAATTCCAACATTGTAGCCTGATCAAAGTAATCGAATTTCCTCGCTGAAATTATAAAATTTATATAAAAAAAAAAATCAAAAAAATTATTAGAACATTATACATCTAATATCGAGATATATTTACCTCTGAAAGGTTGTCTGCGAAGACGTAATTTTTTTCCTTTTCTTCTTATTAATTTACCATTTATACCTTCATCTTCTTTACTACTCGTAGATTTGAAATGTTGATTCACGTGTCTTTCTAGCATTATCTAAATATTACACAAAAATTAATTAATTAATTTTACGAATTATAATTATATTAATTGATTTTAATCATGAAATTTTATTAATCTGATTTTATTAAACTAAAATCTAAACATATTATTGTTTAAATCAAAATTAAATGATTATAAAAATATTAGTAGGGCAGTTTACCTGTGCGCACTGTTTGAAATAAAACGTTATAAAATAATCGATTTAGATATCAATCAAGTGTTCAAATATATATTACATATAAAATCACATCGCAATAATACTATTATACTATTATACTATTATAAAACACAAGCTAAAACTTTATACGGCGGAAATTTGGGTAAAATTAAATTTTCATTATCAAATAATTTAATAGTTCATAATTCTTACCTAATAACTATTTTATTTTATTTTATTATTAATACGTTTTTAATAAAATCTAGACTAAAAATAAAAATAAAAGTAATCATCTAAATCGATTAAACCCCAAATTTTAAAAATAAATATCCGATTTCATAGAAATCAACCAATTTGTTCATACAAATAAATGTTTAGTGAGTTTAATTCTCAAGTCACGAAACAAAAATATTTCTATTTCACTTATTAGTAAATTATATAAAATATAAGTTTAGGCCCGGATTCACAGCCACACATATTGCATAAAATATTCATATTTTATTTATTTTATATACATAATTGTTATCCATATTCATCGGTGGTATGAACTTGAACAAAGTATATCGAAAAACGCACGTATCATAAGTGACGTATGAAACGATGCAACTGTGAAATGATTTTTATTGTAACAATATATATATATACAGATATACTGGCCCCGTGCGTGAGATTCCATATAGAGAGGGTAGAAAGAGGATAGTAACAATTTGATAAATATAATTTAGCGACTAAATATGCGCAAATAAAGAGAGAGCATACAAACGATTCCATTCTTGTGAATAGTGTAGTTAGTCAATAACATCAGTCAAATAAGCAAATTTTTATGATATTTAATGTGAATCATAACAGAACACCCTTTCTTTATCGTGTGTTACACGACGTGTGAAATTAATTTTGGATTCTGAATGGAGTGATGGAATCTATTGGTTTTATAATGATGTACGTTTTTATTTTATTTTATTTTTTATTTTTGTGTCTATCATCACATTTTGGGGCAGTAAAAATACTTCGATTTTCTTATAAAGCAACTTTTCTGAAAGGAAAGTGAATGTAGATAGTACTCGGGCAAGTCAAAAATCAAACTTTTTCAATACTTTTCAAAAGCTTCGAAAAATCCAAAAATAGTTATGAAAAAACGGGAATTTTCCCAAAACCACGTTTTAACAAAATACATTTTTTTTTTTTTTTAGTATTCTAACTCAAAAACGAAAATATTTTTGAAATGTTTACCAAATGTTTATATTGGAGTTTCCTCTACATGATTAAGTTTTTAAAGTATTTTGACATTTTTTTTACCTATTTATAAATAGTTTAAATATTCGATTTTTTTTTTTTTTTTTTTTGAAATATCAAAAAAAAAAATTGGCTGTCCAAAAACTCTTGAAAGTTTAATACAAGGTTCAATATAAGTTATTAATATCGCAAACAAAAAAAATTGAAAATCGTTCCACATAATTTTTTTTTAAGCCCATAAAGTTCAAATTTGTATGAAATATGTCAAAATCACGATAATTTGCAAGTTCTTTTGTAGTTAAGTATTCATACAATTTTTTTTATTTATATTTAAGATTCAAAATTCTAACATAAAGTTATCCATAAGTTACTCTCCAAATAACTATAAAAAAATTTCTACCGGACTTTTAGAAAAAAATTTTATGACTTTGAAATTTAAATTTTTAAGAAATTGCATAATATAACGATTTATCCTTAAACAATTTTAAATATTTATCATTATTTAAAAACTAAGTCGGAGAAACTTAAGTTGTAGAAAATGTTTACCAGTTGTTTAGATTGGCATAACAAATACATAGGTAAAATGTAATCTTATTTATTCCTATGACTTTTGGGTCAAAATTAATGAACTCATCTATTTTCTGAGACTACATACAGTAAAAAATATCTGCATATAAGACTATCATCAATTTGTGAGAAAATAATTACAAGTATTGCCAATTTTGTTACAAAAATGAAAAGTTTTAAAGCTCTATATTTATAATCTTTACCTATGTACATACTATGAAGTTTAAGTATGATAGGTTTTATCGGTCAGCTTGTTTTAAGGAATTATATTAAGCAACATATATTATATTACTATATATTATATAACGTATATGCATTTTTTGGTTTTGAAAATGTATGAACTTGAATTGATTTGAAATGATATTATGTTTTTTTTATAAATAAAAATATACAAACGCATATATATTATAAATTCTTAAAAATATTTTTTACATTTACAAATCTATAATAATTATTGTGAAAAATATAAGTACAATTAGTATACTTAATATTGTAAAAATGGTAAAAGGTAAAAATATAATTACTTGAGAACTAAAACGTTGCCTGCACTTTTGAACGATGCACTGCAATGGTTTATTTCCACCATGACTTAAAACATGGCGTTCAAGCCATGATCGCGAACAGGATGGTTTATTAAATACTTTACAGTCGGACCATAAACACACAAATGTTTCACAAAAATTCTGAGAATTCACATGTTTTACCTAAAAATATAAATATATTTTAAATTCAGTAAGCAACAATTGATTGTTAAATATTTAAATACCTGGAGATGTTCAATGAGCTTAGCAGAAGCAGTAAAATGACAATCGCAACCATTCCAACGACATATGATATTTCCACTGAGTGAAATCCAATGACTATCCAATTTCGGAAATCTTATTTTATCAGAATCAAAACCAACTGAATTCATTTTCGATGTCGAATAAATAAGTTGTTCATTATTTTTTATTGGTCCATTATTGTCAAGCTGATAATTTTTATTGATTGACTTTTGAAGAGAGCATCTCGACCTTGTTGATGGTGAGGTTAAATTACCTTGCACATTTTTGTTTTGATCCAATAAGTGAGGAATCTTTGATTGGCATAAATTTTGGGAAGATCCAGAGGATCTCATAAAATATCTACCTTTATTTGGCAGCTTAGTGGTCTGATCTACACACAATTTTTTTGATGGATTAATGCAATCACTTTCATTATCAGAAATGTTATTATTGAATTTAAAATGTTCATCTGTACATGTATTAATTATTTTTTCACAATTTGACTTTTCACCTTTATCTTTTTTATGATAGTTAGAAATATTGTCTGCATCGTCTGCATGATCTTCACACAATTTAAATTCAGTCTCATCAAAACTATCAGAACACGGAGTACTAGGTGAAAATTGTAGAGGCAGCAATGATTCTTCATCTTTTAGTATACTTTCATTATCTAAAATATTGGGCTCTAGAGATGAAATTACATCTCTTGAAAAATGTTCATCAGAATTACGCAGTATAAATTTTGTTGGCGAATCTTCATCGGATATAAGAAACTTTTTAGGAGGAACAATATTACCATCTGATTTAGCATCAGGTGACTCAATTAGTTTACATTGAGCTAGTGGTAATGAACTAAATAATTCATTTAATTTTGAGGAATTTTGAAAAATGTTTATTTTATCATTACTTGAGTTATCCTGTATTACATTTTTATTAATTTGAATATTGGAAATGCTTGTATCTTCCTTACAATAGTCAGTAGTATCACAAGCGTCAGAAAATAGTTCAATATTAGAGCAATCAGCTGTCCACTCTTCACCCCATGGCCAACAAGATAGATCAATTTCATCACCGGAACTCGGTATAGTTGGAGGCGGTCCCATTACTGGTTCACATTCATCTGGAGATGGAATGGAATATTCACTAGCTCGACTATCTGGAGTCATAGGTGACCCAAGTTCAGCAATAAAAGTTGCAACACCACTAGAAAAATAAAAATTGTATATTGAATGTTTATAATTTTTCAAAAATGTAATTATTTGATTAATTGAAGTTATCAAACCATTATTGTAATCTTTAATTGGATTCTAGATAGTTTGTTAAGCATATACAACATTTTATCCCTGTATTTAATAAGTGTAAGAAATTTTATAATATTATTTATTATGGATCATATTGATGATATCTAATGGAAATATTAAAAATCTTTAAAATGTGTAATACAAAAATACCATAGTAAAATGCATTTAAAAAAAAGTTAGATTAACACAGATTTATGAGGTAAGATAAATTATATTGTAGTGTAATAGCATTTTAGTAATACTTTATTACACCGGGTCTCTACTAGTGAATTAGAATTGATGCAGTTTACAAATATTAAGTTTTTGTATACTTAACCCAAATGTTATGAACACCTATTGAAATTTGTACAATAACTAATGAGGTGCAATTATAATACATGAATTTTATGAATAACAAAATACTAAAATACACACCTATCTGAGCTTTCGGAGCTATCATATCTTTCAACACATCTTTTTTTGCTACATTTTTTCAAGCTATAAGCTCGATCTGAACAAAATGTCATGTTGACAATTTCATGGCAAATATCCAGTGTTTGAAGTGGATCAACTAAAACACAAATAAGTAAACATACTAATTATGGATTATGAACATACAACATATATTGTAATCATACAATATTAATCCAAATAAATATTTATAACAGTTAAGGTCTTAGGGGTAGAATAAACTTGCAGAAACATAGAAAAAATTCTGACTTATATAGTTCTGAAATTTTTAAGAGCCAAAATAATGAGCAATGACAAACAAATATCATACCATTACATACACGTTTACATATTTCAAATTTACATATTTCGTGTATAGGTTAATTGAATTCTGCAAAATAGTTATAACCCCACAATTTTATTACAGGTACACTCTACATAAATCGAGACATAAATTAAACTGTTATACAATACTGTTTTTTATTAAGTCTTAATAATAATTTAATAAAAATTACAGTTTAAAATTACAATTTGCAGTTGATTTATGCAGGACATTTTAAATAGTTATATTGTCACCCGAAATTCTGGAATATTTATTCAATGGATTAAGTTATTGCAAATAAAACCCATCTCATATGAATCATAATAACAGATAGGTAATGTTGTCTATAGACAAAAAAGTTGGAAATGTTATGATTATTTTGCAGACTTAACCAGTATTAATTTCATAAATTATAAAAGTAAGTAGGTACTTATACATGTATTAGTTTAGTTTTTAATATTGATTTTTTTTACAAACAATGTTTCGGCTGTTTGTTGAGTAAGAAAATAAAATAATATGCATTTCTTTTTAAAAAATTATATTATTAAAGAATTGGAGTGCTTGAAACTTAAAATTATAATTTCTACTAAGGTGATTTGTTCCAGTTAAACACTAAAGTAAAATTAATTTAACTACAACAGAACTTAATTGTTTTAAAACAGTAAAAAATGTATTAAACAATAAAGCGAGATGTAATTCCATAGTTTTTCTACTTTCATAATATAATAAAATATGGAAGTATAATAAATCTGAATGGTAGCTACATTTTGTGGGGGTAAAATAAATTAATTTTAATATAGATAATTAATCACCTAATTTGTTAACTTTTTTTGCAAGATATAAAAATAGAAATGTACATATACATGTTAAGTACTATATTAGTATAGCAGTATACTAGGTAAAATATATAGGTAATATAATTCTTTTGTTTTCAAAAGCCATCACAATGGAAATGTTTACTTAAACAATATTTAAATAATTATGTATATACTATTTAATTTCAATGAAAATAAATAAAAAATTCAAGTTAATTTTTTTAAAAAATTTAAAATTTAATTTGATTAAAAAGTAGGAAATAATTTGCATTAACATTAGCACTAAAATCGACTTATAGTACAAAAGGTTAAATGATGTTTAAAAAGCAATATTCATACAGGTACTTATTAGTTATTGATAAATACACTTACATAGTACTGTTGTTATAAATTAATTAATTAGTGTTGATGTTTTACGATAGTTCCGTTAATTATACGTAAATACTAGTATTTATGATCAATGGTTATACTCACACAGGTGTTGGTTTATACACAAAACCGTTAAAAATCGATTAAATTACGAGAACTTTTTTACGAGCTTTAAATACTTTTTCATAATTAATCGTAAAAAAGTTGGGCGAGTACAAGTAGGACATTATAATACCAGTACGTATGCCCGAATGCGGGGTGCGATAATTTTACATTACGTAAACGATTAATAAAAAATACGTCGTAGGTAAGGTATGAGGTAGGTAGGAAGGTAGATCGGTAGGTACGCCTAGCAATCGTAAGCAACGTGCACTAATATTCATCGGAAGGCCACGGGAAACCACAGTATTGAATATCGAAATTGATTTAGAACCCCGTAATCGTTACGAATGGAAAGCCGGGAGAAAAACCGGAAAATCCCTGGGAATAAAACGAAAAAGTCCGAAAGCGCGCACATGGACACGCTGCGTTGGAACAATGGTTTTCGTACGCGACCGTACAAGCGTACAGCTGTAATATTGCATTACGTCGGGGGTGCTCAATCCGATCATATTGTGACGATCGTGAAATAACGACAATGTCCGTCGTATATGACGCATACGACGACGACGACATGGGGTTGTTTGAATAAAATATGATATTACTATCTCGTAGAGTATTTCACTGTCCGTTTAAATAATAATAAATGTAGTTATTACCTATTACTTTTATTTATATATACTGTTGTAATAATTTCTGTATCCGTGGTCGTATTGTAATACGGCCTAGGGGGTACGTATCGATGTTAGACGCCGTGTGCGAACGGATAGAAAACAAAAAAACCCTTGCCGTGGGTACCGCGTATACGACGGTGTTCCAACACGAAAACGGTAGATACAATAATAATAACATAATATAATATAATATAATATAATAAGACGTACGAACGCCTATAGGTCATGCCTACTAGGTACTTATTAATATTATATTAATATTTATTATACTCACGGTTGTCGCTTAAACGGAAACGCACTTCTCCAGCCATTTTCCGTGCGGCGTGTGTGCGCTGTGCCTACTACGGGGTATTTTATTTATTTAATTAATTATAATGTATTTTTTTTTCCCTATACACCTATTATGTACGCTTACATGTACGCAGCGCACAAGACTACGGTAGTACGGTCGTAGCCACCAACTTGCATCCACACACTCACTCACTCGCACACGCAGCGCAGACACACTCGTGCTCACGCACACACACACACACACACACACACGTACACCCGTATACACGCACACAAACACTCGTACACGCGCACACGCACACGAACGTACGCCTAACTCGTCGGAAACGTCGTACGCATTTCTTGTGTGCGTTTACGCGCTGCTTTGCGGCTGCGGCGGCGGCGGCTTCGATGCATGCGATGCAGGTACTCGCACACGCGCGCGCACGCGACACGAGCACACAGACGCGCAGGCGCGCACACAACAAAGGTGCAATGGTGCGCGGGGCTCGGCGGGGATTGTTATGATGGCGTGGCGGGGGGAGGGTGGGCGGACAACGGTGGCGGCGGTGCGTTCCGATCACGGTCGTCGGCTGTGCGCCCGGTGTGCTGTTCCGTTCTCGGATGTTGTCGCGGCGGCGGCGGCGTCACTGGCGGAGATCGCGGCGTAGCGGGGGCCGGCCGGTGTCGTCGACGTAGAGGAAGCGGCGTTGCAAGGGTGAAGGGCAGCGAGGCCGAGACCGCGCCGCGCGCGCTAGAGATCAACAAACTCTCCGAGGTTGGATTATTACTATTATTATTGCTATTACTATTACTATTATTATTATTATTATTATTATTATTATTATTATTTCATCTCTCAGCGGAGAGATGGCAGCGAGCAGATGACGGAACTCTATACGTATACTTAATACTACAACTGAGCAGCATAACCATTACGCAACACCCGTTACCAGGTCTGCGATAACAGTTCCGTCTTTCTCACTAGCCGTCGTCCATCATTCTCTCTCACTCTTTTCGTCTCCCCTCTCTCGCACCCTTTTCGTTCCCTCTCGCCCTTTCCATCGCCCTCTCCCACTGTCTCGCCGTCACTCTATGTCTCTCTCACTCTCTCCAAGTCACTCTTTCTCACACCGTCTCTCTCGTACCCTCGGCAGTGGTTTTGTTGCCGACCCCACTCGCTGGATCAGTTCCCTCCCCCCCATCGCCACCGCTCGTTTTGCCACCGCTGCCGATCGCCCATCACTTAACAACGCACCGACACAGCTGCCGGCTATACATTATATATATATATATATATATATATATACACACACACACAATATATATATACACAATATATATATATATACAATATATTGCCACTCGGCCTCGGATCGTCGCCGGTCGCGTGAGGGAGATCTCGTCCGCGAGAAATGAAGCCCTCGTCATCGTGGAGGTGCGCATACACGCGACCGACTTGCTTTGGGACGACCCCTCGTGGAGGTATTATTGGACGGCGATTAGTGTGCGCGTGTGGCGTGTGTGTACAATAATATCGTGTGTGCACGTCATGATGTACACATTACGTATACTGTACAATATATATATATATATATATAGTACATATCGTATGTTTACCACATGGCTATTACTATCGGGCGGCGGACAAATGGGGGGGAAAAAAAAGAAAAAAGAAAAAAAGAACAGGGGAATACAATGCGTTATTTTATACGCACGGTCGTACGAATACGCGTGTGTACCTACGCGTGCGAGCACAATGCAACGGCCGAGAATATATAATAATCATATACGTTGTGACGTCGTATAGTAATCGATGGGAAAAAATGAGGAAAAAACTCCTCCGTGAGGCCACGATAGGGACAATAATAGGTAACGGCACTGAAAAATTCTCTACGTAATAAAGCAATAACATTTGAGTACGATTATACGAACCATATAAAAATATTATATAAGATGTAGGTACATAAAAGTGTTTGCAACTTTGCCGATCACATCGTTCGCAGTTGTCCTATATATTTAATATGGTCCTATAGTCTATAGTAGATTCTATATAGATTGGTCGTGTACGTTTGGTGCATTTGCTTTGGATGAGGCATGCCCAACTCGATACGACGTATTTCATCGCTCGGCGGAGTCGGAGCCGGCGGCTACGGGGAAAAGGTCACGCCAGCCGATATAATTACTAAATTACAATAATTACATTTATGTATACCAGCACGAAAGTTCATGAATACTGTTCGGTACACGCTTTTATGCGACCGTGTGCATGAGGTAATAACGCGGTATCATCGTATTGAGCAGTAGTGCAGTTATACACGGGAGTTGACGTATAGTATAGGCAGTATAATGTTCTCATCAATTTTTTTGAGAGTATATTATAATACGTGTCAACGAACCTATCAATAAAATATTTTTGACGATTATTACGGTGATGGTATTAAATGGATGGATGGGTATAAATATCAACGAAACAATTTAAATAATAATAAATTGATCGTAATGTGAAGGAATAAAATAATATCCATTACAAAAATAGTCCAAAATTTTAAATTTTAAACGATTTTATTAAATCAATTGTTATTATATTTTAGTTTATATTTCTTCACCGTCTGCTTGAGAGTATACGAAGTATACTCGTGAATTTTCAAAATAATGTTGAAAGTATACGGCGTATATATGTATAGTATACCCTATGGGAACACCACTAAGCGAAAAGCATGTAATGTACATCGAGGTGCACCTGAAATCCGAAATAAATAATAAACAATATTCGTGCTGCCCCGTGAGACGTTTTCCGATGCAAGTGTCAGTGGACCTATACTATAATATACGCTCCGGTGCTCTGCCCACCCAGGGGCGTATTTAGGCACAGGCCCTATAGGCCCGGGCCTAGAGCGGCAACATTTGGAAGGCGGCAAATTTTAACGATATTTTTTTATAAAATTACAATAAATATTTTTCATTTCATGAAATCAAATTTTACTAATTTTTTGTTCGCACAAAATAAAATATCTATCTACATGTACCTACTATATTACACAAATACGAAACACAATATAGCACATAGATAACAAAACATACGCGCATTCAATGCGGGTTCGGTAAAGCAATTTTTTCACAGCATCTACTCATAGATGGAATATTTTACACGACAATATGAAGCAAAATTCATACACACTTAAATCCTTATCAATAACTAGATGGTCGGCTCGCGCGGATGCATGTAGAGCTTTAAATGCATCATGGTCAGAAATAATAAATTCATTATCACTTATTAAGAATAATGAAAACGAAAAATGCATTACCAGAAACGAAACCGAAGGTGTTTTTAAAAGTTTACAATCTTTGGAAAACGCATTTTTGACCGTTTTTTGTACATATATATTAGATCAGTTTAATATAACTTAAAAACATTACAAGGTACTGCAACTGATATTGGTACTGCTTCAAAGTTATATACATCGCTTATTAATCTTATTCAAGAAACTCGGGGTAGATTTGACTATTTTGAAGAACAAGCAAAAACTATGTCAGGAATTGAATTATATCAAGATGCAAAGTCTCGTCTAAAAAAGAGGAAAGTATTTTATGATGAAAAAAGCGATACTGATATATCAATGAATGGTCGTAAAAAGTTTAAAATATTTACATTTTATGTGGTTATTGATCGAATAACAAGTGAATTAGAAAAACGGCGACAGGCTTATGATTTTTATTACAATAAATTTATCGCAAACTTATGTCTTTAAGTGTTTCGGAAATAATAGAATTCGCCAATAAGTTACAATAATATTACAAAGATGATATTGAAAAAGCATTTTCAACAGAATTTATACATTTTAAATCCTATTTGGAATCTTCAAATAAACAAATTAATTGCATTTCTTCTCTACAAATATGTAAATTATTACGAGAAGATTCTCTTATCGATGTGTATCCTAATATAGATATAGCACTTAGAACAGTGCTTCTCAATCTTTTTAGTACCGTGACTCATATTTCTCCCGAAAAATTTTCATGACCCACATTGTTTCACTTTTCAAAAATTAGGTAGGTAATAAAAAACAAAATTTTTATTATATAAAAACATTTTTATTAGGTATTTTAGTATTTAGTATTTTATAGGCTTATATTTAATAATAAATAATATATTTTATATTAATTTAATATAATTTTTTTGGAATCTATATAATTCAAAAAAATGTTCGTGACCCACCAAAAATTGACTGACGACTCACCAGTGGGTCGCGACCCACACTTTGAGAAACGCTGACTTAGAATATATGTTTGTACTCCGATTTCTAACTGTACTACTGAGCGTTCTTTTTCATGTCTTAAACGAATCAAAAATTATTTAAAATCGACTATGGGTAGTGAAAAACTCAATAGCTTGGCTATATTGAATATCGAAGCGGATTTACTGTCGACTTTCAATTGCGATGATTTAATTGATGCATTTGCCGAGGAAAAAAGTAGAAGAAAAAGTTTAAAGTTTTTATGTTTGTAATTTAATGTACATTAATCATTAATAATGTATATTTTTTAATATAATATTATAATATAATAAATTGTATATTTAAATATGTTTTATAAACAATTTTAGGAAGGATGGAGGGGGAGGCGGCAAATTGGAAAGTGCCTATAAGCAGAAAAACCTTAAATACGCCACTGTGCCCACCACCCACGACCGTGTCGACCGATATTATATGCATCATGCATGTCATATATATGTACTATAAATTCAAATATTTGTACAATTTGTATCTACAAGATGTTTCGAACGGCCCCCGGAGTCCGCGGAACCGTGTACAATATCTAAATTATTACTATATTAGACGGTATACAAAACATATCACGGCGCGCATAATATTATGTACCTACGTAATGATATATAGTGAATTGTCACAGTGGCGTGTTTACATTCAGCCATGTGTGTAGGCAACATGGGCACGTGCTTAAAACGGTGCATTTCGTGCAGGGGCTGCAAATTAAGGTTCTTTTTTAACGGTATTAACTAGAGTTTATGCTTATGGTATTTATATTGTATGAATTTACAGTACCTATGTACTATGACTCAGTGGCGGCTATCCTATGGTCCATGTGTTGCTTGAGCAACACATACAAAATGAGGATGGATGGGTGGGTGGGTAGGTACCCAGTTGGGTGGTTGGATAGATGCTGGGTTGTTAATTCATTATAGTATATGAGTAATTGCCAATTGGTTTATAAAGTGGCGTACAATATTGTACAATCTACAGTATAAACGATTCCATGGCGAGCGTCTGTAGCCTGTTTAAAACGTCGCAATTAGATCGCTTAAAATCAATCGGCAGCCTATAATATTCAATATCCACATTGATAAAATACGTGCGCGGTCTATACTCTATAGCGTTCGGTCGCGTTTGAACGCACTGGTTTGATTAATTTTGGACGTTTGATCGCGTGATAGCTCTAAAAATAAACCAATTAGGTTCCTATTTCCAATATTATTCATATTGGCCGTTTTACCCGCCGAAACATCGAGTTTATTTTAATATATTTTACGAGTTTATTCTTCATTTGTGTTTTTCATTTCATTGATTCACGTTGTGATTATCAAGTGTTTATAATTATAAGAAAGTAGAAATCAGTATTCAGTAGTCCGTACATACTAAATATTCTTAAGTTACCGAATTATTATTTAATTTTTATTAAATAGTATTTAATATTTGATAATATTTAGTAACGACGATTACGTTTGCATATATGGTAAAAAAAACGTAGTCATAATCCTACAAATTAGACACGCCATATTTCGTCATTTAAAGTGAAACAAAACAAAATTAATAATTTAGATATTTCAAAATTTTTCAAAAGGCCAGCTTCAACGATATCAATTGAAAAAAGTGATACTCAAACAAAAAAATTGCAGCCAGGAGATAAATATATAATTACATTTAGGTATTAAAAGGCTGTACATTTAAGTATTTAACGTCTGGTAACTATAGTGGTATTAAATATTAAAGGGAACATATTATATAATGAATTTTTCATTTTTTTTTCCGAAACCTAGGTAAATCAACGTTTTAAAAATGATGGCGCAGACATAAATTATCAGAAATGAATATAGTTTTTAAATTATCGACATATGTAGATCGCAATAATCAGTATTTTACGCATTTGGAGATTTTCTGTTTTACCGAACCCCCCTTTTTTGCAACATGATTTTTAACGTTCCTATGTAGGAAAAAGTTAAGCATGCTGAAAATGATGGTGAAGTCCGAATTAGGCTGTTAGACTTATTTTAAAGTTATAGCTAATTTAAATGTATAGTACCTATTTTCATATATAGATACACGGCGTGGCGTGGTCACTCGCTCAGACAATTCAAATTGAAAACATCCATTGACTTGTTATGCAAAACCACCATGAGTGGGTGTCGGGGTTGAAATAAAATTATTACACTGAGTTGTTTTAAATAAATATATTATAATATTATTTCTTTTTAATATCGATTGAAATTGTTTTACCTGGTGATCTATACTATTCCTAAAAACTATTGATTTCTGGTAATTTATTTGTGCACCATAATTTTAGATTCTGAACGGAGTGATGGAATCTATTTATTTTTTCAATGATGTGTGTGTTTTATTTTTATTTTTATGTCTGTCATCACGTTTTGAGGCAATAAAAATGCTTAAATTTTCTTAAACAGCAACTTTTCGGAAAGGAAAGTGAATGTAAATGGTACTTGGGCAAGTCAAAAATGCAACTTTTTCAGAACTTTTTTAAAGCGTCGAAATAAACGATAAAAAAATTACGAAAAACAGAAAATTTTACGCAAAACTACAGTTTGACAAAATACATTTTTTTAAAATGCTCAAACTCAAAAACGAAAAACCGCAATAACTTGAAATTTTCACCAAATCTTTATATTAGCTTTTTCTATACATGGTTAAGTTTTCAAAGTATTTTGACTTTTTTGACTTATTTATAGACAATTTAAATTTTCGATTTTTGTAAGTTTTTTTTTTTGGAAATACCTATAAAATTTATTTGGCTGTCCGAAAACTTGAAAATTTAATACAATGTTAATTATAAGTTATACTTATCGCAACTAAAAAATATCGGAGATCGTTTAACTCACATTTTTTTAAAAGCCCATAAAGTTCAAATTTGTATAAAATGTGTCAAAATCATGCTAATTTGCAAGTTATTTTGTAGATAAAAATTTATAAAATTTATTCTGTTTATACTTAAGATTCAAAATTTTAGCACTAGGTTATCCATAAGCTACTATTCAAATATATATAAAAAAAACTTCTACTGGATTTTAAGGAAACAATTTTATGACCGTTTGAAATTTTAATTTTTACGAAATTGCATAAAATAGTGATTTTTCCTCAAACGATTTTAAATATTTGTTATAATTCAAATAATATAGGTCGCAGAAACTTGAAATTTTTACCAGCTGTTAAGATTGGTATTTCCTTTATAATTATATTAATAATAGAAAATTTTTTCTGAAAAAGTAGTATTTTAAGTAAACACTTAATTTAAATTTAAATTCTTTGTTGTATTGAAATTTTTAAAGTGAATAAGTTTTGTTTATTTATGCTTATGAATAAACAAAGATTTTATAAAATTAATATTAAAATGGACTTAGTAAGTACTAAGTATACTTAACACTAATATATTGTATATAGTTAAATCTTCCTTGAAATCAGTTATTATACCTCAATTTAAAACTAATTTTGAGACATTTTATATTATTATTCTTTTTTACATAATATACTATGATGGTATATATATTTATATATATATATTGTATATTTTACATATTTCCCTTAAAAAAATGGTTGTCTTAATTCAATGTAATAACTATCATTCATTTTTTAACTAATTAACACAATTTGTCTTCTTTTTTTCTAACTATTAGATTTCTTATATTTTAATAACACCCAAAAATTATTAAAAATTGGAAAAGTCTAAGATCCATTTATTGAATATTTGTATTTTCTAACTAATATTTGTAGGTGATGGGTGGTGGGTTATCAGAAATATTTTCAGCAACACATAAATTTTCGAGGATAGCCGGATAGGATGTACACACATATTGTTGTAGTGACATTGTGTCATCGTGTAACGATCATGGATATACATTTTTAACTATGGAGACATTTGTTTTATTTTATTTGTACCTTTAAAAGATGTACTGCCAGTGTCCTAGGAAACATAAGAATATTAGATAATAGACTTAGATGAATGATGAAACACTACCGAGTGCCGACTAGTAGCTTAGTAGACTTAAGTACCGCCGTACCGGTACATTATACTTCTTGTTTATTTATTCAAATACAATAAAAATGAAATAAAATCGAATTCTGAACGTTTTTGTATTGTACTTATTGTAAAATTGTAAACAAGCCGTGAGTTATACACCTAATATAATATGTATTATATTTGTATTCGATTTTAGTCATTTAGGACAACGATTTTCACAATAGCTTACTGCAAGCGATAAATGCATGTCGTGTTATTGTATCTATGCCCTACGGCCCTGTGTACCGAGCACCAGAGGCATATGGTGGTGTGATACGGTGTTTCATATAGCCTCATAACCAATTAGGTGGTGGTACCTTTTAGCTCTTGAGCTTTGATCCCTTGGAACTTGAGTATTGATAACTAAAGAAGATATTAGATTAAGATAATTAAGACACAGCTGAGATCTAGAACAGGATTAGAAAGCTTAATATGCTGGAAAAAGATGTTAATATTGACTACAAGACTGCAATCGTTAGGTACATTTGCTGCTACATCGATTTTTTTAAGAACAGCTTAATTTTAAAATAATATTACAAAAATGTAATAATAATATTTTTATGTTACATCAGTATTTATTTTTTAAATTGAATTACTTAGTTGATGTTTTGATTTTATTGACAACTTGATAATAATATCTCGTATTACAAATTGTACATTGAACATTTGAATGGAATATATTGTACGTAAACGTACCTAATACAATTAATGGCACAAAGTTCTCAACATTACTAATAGGGGGACGGGGGCAAAGCTCGCGGGTCAGTTTGATACAATTTAGAGGTGGTGGTAGTTGAAGTAAAATAGGTATTCGTATAGCTGCCTCATAGTTGAAAATTATTCGCGCCGCCACTACCGAGCAGTATATCGGATGATATGACAGAATACGCACGACGGCGTATATTAGATGTTATATACCTGTACATTTAAAATATACATCTATATAAGTATATACTAGTTATATGACGTATAATATTATCATAGATGCTATTACTCGAGGTATACTACGCGCGGCGGTCAACTATACGGTAATAAAAATCGTTGTGCCGGCCCATAAGACGCCGTGGTATGTTACTGCAGCAGCAGCATGCACCGATCGCGCTGTGACCTTAAAGGTATGTATAGATATATAGGTAGCGTGGTGTACATTATAATACGCACGGTGGGCTTACCTGCCTACCCATACCTTCCTACACACGTCATATGCCTAACCTATTTATTACGTACATATATAGGTATTTCGAATAATTGTTTTCTTATTTTCCGTCGCAAGTTTCACCTGCGTTTGCACATTATTATTTCACATAATAATTTAATATATTATATAGACATTATTTGATAGGTACGCGCCGGCTGCCGTTTTATTGTTATCATTATTGTTATTACACGCATTACCTACACATATATGTTATGTAGGCCCACCGATATGTAAGCATCACGGCATGCATACGTAGTATCGGAGGGGAACCTTTTTCTTATTACATATTATAAGAGTTTTTAATTTTGTACAGTCGAGTAATAATTTTTTTTTTTTTTCATATGTTTTCGGTACTTACCGGTAATGGGCAATTATCCTATAAGGCCGTAACTGTTGTAGCGCTCGTGTCTTATTTCTTTTTTACGTACATACGTATGTATACTGTATGTATATACTGTGTATATACTCGGGAGACACTGAATCAGTGTGACACCGCCTCACCGGTGCACCAGCTCTTACAGCTTTAGTTTATTACTAATGTGCTATTTTAATTGCGATCGCGTCCCTGTGGGGTCTCGCGCGCCTTGACATCACACTGGCACGGACCGTATATAGGTAGGTACATTATACAATATGTACACCCAATTTTCTTTAGAAATGCCCATATGACGATTGCACATAACCGATGGTATTGGTTTATGTAGATGCACATAAAAGGAAACGATTCCAAGAAGCCCTTTGTAGTTCTCAGGCTTAACAATATTATATAATCATTATCCGCGCGTATTTACAGTTTGACCTCTATATAATAAACCTCTTATAATATAGTCCATGCTCCTGCGCATATTATAGGCATAACGCATTACATTATTATATATGCGCTGTACATTTCCTGTATACGCGCTTGTAAAATTAAGTGTAAGAGTTGCAGATAAATATATATATATAGCTATAATATATTGCATGGTGCAGTTGTGTAATAAATATTTAAATTAACGTACTATATTACTGTACAATACATATAATATATGTAATAAACGCCAAACGGGTTTTAAACCAGCGATTTGCGCAGATGCACTCTTAATGAAATAAAAAATCGTGTTTATAGGTAGGTACTGTTTTCAACAGCGAGTGACTTATAATAACGTGTACTTGTACTGGTTTTACCTACGTTGCACATTAATCATTATAGTTGCATCTTGCATCAAAAAATGCATGTAAACGTTCCACGCAGAGCGTTAACATTTTGTACTTTACGGCAAATAAACACGTATATAATTCCTTGAGATAATATTCTAAAAGTCATACATTATTATTTATTATTGAAGTTTATACTTGAAACATAAAGGTATAACCTTGTTCAAAATGTTAAACTCGTGATGTAAAACTCGTGAATGTAATTATATGTATCTAAATTTTACATTTAATAAATTAACTACTAGTTACACATAATAGTTTATTTTTTTAATTATTTTACGAGTTTTGTAATACAACTAGCTTCAATTTTACGAGATATATAATTTTATACCTATATTTGCAATATTACCTTGGCATATTTCATATATTTTGTTCAGAAAAATTATAATAATTATTCAACCATTTATGATTTAATTTCTGTGTATTTTATAAACTTTGGTTTTTTAGATTCCAGAATCGTTTAGATATAAATTTAAAAATCATTGATACATACAGACTATTTTTTTTTGTTCAAAGTTGATGACTATTATTAGCCTTTTATCAAATATGAAATAAGTACCTTAGGCCTTAGGATATACGCTTTCAACCGAAAATGTTATTCTAGACAACTGCAGGCTATCGCTAATCACAAAATTAGGTATTTATTCGATAAATATTTTCCTATTTGAAAACTTAAATCAATGTACAACTCAAAACATAATTATTTAAATTTTAAATTTTGATCATGCCTTTGAGTTTTTACTCAAGACGTGTATCACGTAATGTTTGACAAAACTACAAAAGCATATAACCACATATATATTTACTAGTAATTTTGGTTTATAATAAAAATGATATACTTTGAAAGAGCAGTAAAAAGAGCTAACTTATTTTTTTAAAAAATATGATAAATACAGATAGGTATGTATTATCTCTAACTATATATTAAACTGTCAAAAATAAAATTATATTTTTGAATTCTAAGCTCTGCAAAATTTCCATACTGGCATACAGAATACACATGCAAATATATAACGTATAAATATAAATGTAAATATATATTATTCACGTGATCAGGTGATCTATTAACAGATTGGAAACTAATTGCAGATTTATCATAGTTCATAAGATGTTATGATATCGTTTTGGAAAGTTCATAGTAGTACTATTATTTTTTTCGAATTACGGCGTTTGATATATAATTTAAAAAAATTATAAACATTTTGGTTTTTATTGTTATTTAAAAGACTGAGAATGTTTTATTTTTTCAATTATATTAATGGTTTCTGTATACAAATATTAAAGTGAAACATTTTACTCTTTGATACTCGTATGATACAGATACGTTTACCATTTAAATCCATGGATGATATATGTGCTTAATAAGCACTGCTTATAGATGATTGTATAGTATAAGTATTAAGTAGTAATAGTTCTCATAGGAATTGTTTGCTATGTACATTTAAAAAACGGGCGAGTCTCCATGGTCGAGTGACATATAAGGACGGGTGAATGATATTGCTAAAAGTTGGACTTGTAAACTTGAAACCAATAATGTACCATATTACTCTCAAAAATACGATTCTGAATTAAAGGTCGGGTTCGAGTTATGTGATGAGTTTATACTTCTAAAGATAGTTGATAATTCAAGTACAGTACTGTACTCCGTGGTTAAATCAACTTTCTTAATATTGAATTTTTAACTATAAATTTCAACTATTATGAACTAATAGCAGTAATAGCACAAATCTCGTTAAAATATTTCGAAAATGATGTAATGACGTAATGTATATAAAATGATAATACCTATAGGCTATAGTCTATATAATTAATACAACTATATACTATTCTATTCTTAGTTAAAAGTTTTTTACATTTTTTCTCAATTATTAGGAAAACTGTTGAGAAATTCAAAAAATGAAGGCCTAAAGTACTAATTAGACGATATTTCCTACCAAAAATGATCAAAGATGACAATGATCACTACCGGAGTACTTCTTCTGGTCAAAATCGTTATTATATACGCAGACACAAAAAAAAAAAATTTAAAAAAAAACCATACAAATTGTGGTACAATACTTTAACCAATACATTCCTTCCTTAATTCTCTTAGAATCTAAAAAAATAATACAAAAAGTCTCTTGCACTGGCTATGTGACTATATCCGCGGATATTATTAGCAGGGACGAAAAGTTCCGGCCTGCTATTATTACAAAGAATACGACTAATTATCGGCGCTACTTTAACTATTCCCACGATTTTCATATAGGCTACGAGATAACATGATTATAAGAAAATCAAAAGGTATTGAAAAGGACAAAAATCTAAATTTCCGTACAAACAGGTTTTATGGTTGAAAAAATCGATTCATACAGCTGCAGTGGATTACGTTGGCCCGGCCAGAACAGCAGTGAGCAGTCCCTATTCATATCCATTTATATATATATATAGGCAGTAGTCACCTCGGAATTTATACCTTTGTGATGGACCGAATGGTGAACGCGCGCGGAAGTCTATAAGAAAATCGAATGTTTACGGTCCCCGCGCGTGATCACTCGTCGATCACGTTAAAATTTAAAATCAACGTAATGTTGATAACATCGAATTGGTGCTATTGAAACGACGTTTTAGTCATTTGACTGCGTCTCACGGTTGTGCGGTCGTTTAGTAAATAGGTTATTAATTACTGTCAGTGGACCCGAATTAGTTTCCGTCATATGGTGCAAATCTAGAGACGGCGTCAAAGGGGTGCGATGGTGGGTGGTTACCAGATATTTTGCCCCATTAAGCACCAGCTTTAACAGTACATACTTGCAAACGATTTTTGCAGGGTGCGTAGGTAACTTTTTTTTTTTTTGTTTTTTATTAAAAGAAAATTTACAATCTGTACAAATATAATACAAAAAGCAAATTTGAATAACATAGATTAAATTGACATGAGTATCATGATAAGGAACCAACCCATTGGTTGCTTAAAGAGGTACACCTCTTTAATTTAGTTGATCTCTACACCCTTTTCGCTTTAGTCTGCGTGGTGGATTTTTAGGTAGAGTGAGGGTAGACATTTGTGATATGAGTAGGTTAATATGTGTGTTTAGATTTTGATGTAAGCGTTTGTAAGTTATTTTGGCCAGTTCTGTGGTATTTGTTAGTTTTTTTATTATTCATAGAAATTACTACGATCGGCCGGATTACATTCAGTTTCGAAAGTGTAAATGGTGATCATCAGGTTATTCGGAAATAATACATACATTGATACATATTATTACAATTCCGAAAGTGTACGTACTTATTTAATCATACTGTATTAAGTATACCGAAGTCAATAAAATTAGTATAATTCGAAGGAATTATGTATTATGCATGTATTATGTATTATGTATTATGTATCATTATCTGGTGAAGATAAAGAAAATGAACTTGTATTTCCTACATCAGAACTTAATCGCATAATCGCATACGAATAATTATAGGTAGATACTAGGTAAATGCTTAAAATGTTTATGAGTTTAATCGTGAAACTAAATTTCCAACAAAATTTAATCTCGAGAATTTTATAAGCAACGATTCTATCGATTACCTATTATTCAATATTATTTTTACGTATCGGCTATAGAATAGTGCGATAGTCCTAATGACATTTTAATGATGTCGCCGTCTTGATACAGACAAATCTGTTGGACATCTGGAAACTTACAGGTCTCGTTTCGGTACAGTACTCATGTTATCGTTGAATTTTACTGGTGCATTGATAAAATTATATAGTATTTAGTTTATTTCAATTTTGCTAGATGTCTTAATTATGACAACAATCGACAACCACGACGGTTGTATATTATACAGATTATCATTATTATTTTCAATATCCATACATGTATTTATATTTATATTCATGTGTGGCATTAGTTTAATATGTTGTATGCAGTCAAGTAATTTTAAAAGATATTATATAAACTTTAATAGTGAAATATTTTTATAATCATAATATTTTTGTTCATTGACAAGTACATATTTTGTTGTGCTTGCTCATCCAAAAAATGTAATTTATCTTTCCCGCTTCTTTAGGAAAAAATTTCTGTCGCTATGCCTGTGCAAATCGTTGTACCTATTATACTATTATTATTTGTTAACCGTCCCATTTGCTACTTGAAAAAATTCAAGAAACACCTACGTATTTTAGCAACGACTTCAATTATAATGAGATGAATTCAAAATTTGTAGTCATAAATTATACCTACAATAAATCGGTCGAAATTATTTATCTTGTACAACACGACTTAACGGCTAACAGACAAACCACCGTTTTACCATCGGGATATCCATTAGTCACCCTTAATATTCTAGGGGATGCGATATTATTATACCGCTTTATGTGCGTATATTCGGCGCTACTGCTGCAAGCTATTGAACCTATGCGCGGGTTGCGGTGGTGTTGATGGTACCATTGTACCGATATTATGCGAACAACGTCGTCGGTGAAATGGTGTGACGGGTATAATGATGAAGAACATAGCTAATAATAGGATTCGGTACGGACGTGGAACGCGAGGGAAACGTGTACCGCGACGTGATCGGATGATCGATAGAATATTATATTATATATTATACATTCTTATTCCGACCGTGCAAACACCGTGGAATTCGAATGAGCATGGCCGCCGGCGGCTGTTGCGGTCACCGTCGAACGCGTACGCGGCGCTCCGTGATAACGGTTCGCTAGGAGAAAGCACGCCAGAGCGCGCCACTATCGACGTCAAAACACTATATCGTTACGTCGTGCCGCTGTAGTTGTGTTAACACCATTATCGGTCGCGTTGAATTTTATCATAACTTAACAACAACAACAACAACAACAACAACAGCAGCAGCAGCAGCGACGGTATCAGGTCACGAGTTTTCGGCACCGAATAAATTCGTTGCGTCGTCGTTCTAATCGGGAAGAAAAGGTCGTGTTGGTCGAATACGACCGCCGACGCAGCCAATCGATCAGTCGCGCGCCCGAATGGAACAGAAAGTTCGTGCGTGCAAACGAAACGTTTCGGACTCAACACTCCCGAGATCGCAACACGATCGCGCCGCGTTTCGTTTTTTGAGGTGCGTTTCCGTGTCTTTTGTCCACGACACCACGTCACCACGCATCGTAACAAAGTAGGTACCGGTAGTGCGCCGCGATGCATTTGACCGTTCAACGATCATCTCTACGTAGTCTCGGATCGTTCGCTAGGTACCAGTTGAACAGTTGCTGTCTCTAGTTGGTATACTCTCTCTTGTCAGTCGTTTTCAATCACCAATCGATTATTGTAGGAATCAATTTTCCCAATGCTTAGGGTCTGCCATTAGAGTGAGCACTGAGCATGTATACTCTAGTACCATCTTGTTGTATCAATACGATATCGGTAAATGCCATTTGTTTGTGTATTCCTGGTATCACTTTATCTATTAATACTGTACTTTGTCGTTTAACTGTAACATACAAACAAATTTGTTATTTTAGTATTCTCGTACTAATTGTTTGACGATCAATGTGAAACCATTTGGAGGTAAAAATAAAAAATGGCCGAAAAAATCAAACTGTTTACCAATCCTTTTACCTTCACAAAAATCTTAATAGGTATAGCAGAGATTTTCAAAACCTGTGTTCAAATTAAAACCTTGTTTAAAATATTTCATTTTTACACTTAACTTGATAACACAACTACTTGATAGTGTTGCTTCAATATTTTCGACATTGATAATGATGTTTGGCGATTGGTTCTTTCATGGTTTTCATTAATTTATTTAACTCTATATCATTTTAATTTATTATTATATTATTGGTATTTATAGTTCCTTTAATTTATTCTACTATTGTTACAGATAACTTGTTGAGATTATGAAATTTGATGAGATGCTTGAAAAATCTTCATTAAAAATGTATTCCAGTAAAGTAGCATCACAGGGTATGTAAATAATTTCATGTATACCTAACTATTGTTTGAACCATCAATTTATCAGATATATTTTTGATGTGTTATATTTTTATTTAGATAAAATGATTATAAGAATAAAAAAGCAAGAAAGTGATGTAGACATTGAAAGTAAAGATACACCATTAGATCAGGAAGATATTGTGTATGTTTCACAAATCTTGATTAAAATACTAAACTTAACTAGCTTTAATAATTTTATTACTATATTTACTCACAATATTCAAAATCATTTCGTTGACATAGGTCATACACTTGTGAATTTGTACAAAAAGATGATGAAACTCTATCAGAGTTAAGTGACACATGTGATGAATCAATGGAATCAGTTCGACAAGATGAAAATTTCAGTAAGTTCCTTCAAAATATAAATCAATATATATCTGTGTTTTTTTTTTTCAAAAAATTTAATATATTTTTGTGTAGTAGTTTTTAAGATTTTATTATTGAATCAGGACTTACAAGGAATAAATAAATTTCAATATTTATTTTAATATATTGTTTTGTAAATAGTAAATATAATACACTTTAATTAAAAGGGGCACATTCAAATTGTCTTCCACAAATTAAAAAAAAAAAAAAAAAAACTGTTACTCAAATCGACTTCCTTTTGAAAATTTATCATTTATTCGAATTGCCTTTGATTAGGTTTGATCAATCCATATAAACCTTCAATTTACCATGTTGCACTAAGTGTAATTTCATCGAACACAACTTGCATTGATATTAAAAAAAAAAAAATTAATGATTAAATCATCATAAATCAACATAATAGTACAATATTTATAATTCACATAAGTAGGTATTACATATTGCCTTTATATTAAATATACCTGTACTAGTTGATTAGTAAACCTAATACATAACATATTATATTTCCTATTGTAAAATACTCGTAATATTGTGCTAATAATGTTTGCTAATTTCCAATATTGATGGTATTCTATTCCATAATAAAGGAGGTGATTTCAGTAGGAATATAAAGGGTATTCAAATTGCCTTCGAAATATACAATTTGAGTAACTACAAATGTAACCTAACCAGATTTGGGAAGCAATTTGTATACACATGTACTGAATCATTGAGAATAATAATATTTGTAGTTTGTACTTTATCATTTTATGTACATCTGGTCTTAAATAGTTATTAAATAAAATTTAAATATTATAATATTTTATTATTTAATTTACAGTAGGGTTTGGATAATCTGAACGAGATTGGGGAAAGGGGCCATTTGGATTAATTATATCTTAAAAAAAAAAACTAAGTATCTACATTACATATAGATACATCGGTACATGTATATGTCAACTATACTCAGTAGAAACAAGACATATACATATACCGATGTATCTGTATGTAGTGTAGACACTCTTAGTTTTTTTTTAAAGAAATATAGGTTGAATACTATTTTTTCAGTCATGTTGTAAAAAAAATATATACTCGCAGTCTTCTAAGGACACATTTCGTTATGGTTTATAAAACCATCTTACTTCAATCATGGTAAAAAAAATATGTACAATTTTTCATGTAACTTATTCAGGTAAACATCGATTTTTTAAAATATCGATGTTTTTGTCAGAAATATTGATACCCTCATGATGATAACGTCATGGTAACATTCTCGGTGTCGGACAAATTAACAGAATGACCTCCTCCATAAGACATGTATATGTCAAATTGATTATTGTAATTTAAATTTTGAAATTTATTTTTATCTGCATTAACCATATAAAAATTTGTAATTTACAGACAATAAATATATAAAAATATAAGTAATAACTAATAAGTATGTATGTATAGTCAGTTAATATATGTATTACATAATATTATAATTATGAACCGGAAAATATTATAACATAAATATGTATGTATTAATATAATGTTAAGATAATTCTCAAGCCTGTTCGTATTACCGCGTCTTTTGGATTAGCTTGTGTGCGGATTATCGAGACCCTACTATACTTAATAATACTGATTACAATTATTCTAATTGGAATTGTTTTATTTTCAGTATACCCAGCTATAACTAATTCTGATGAGGAAGATACTAAAGATGTGACATGGCAACCACCGAATACTATTTTAACTCCTACAGAACGTTTATCTCGTAAACAAATGAAATGTCTGAATACAAAAGTTGGCAAATCAAAAAAAAAGAAATGTAAGGATAAAAAGACCAGTGAAGAACCGGCTGCTAAACGTTTGGTATGTTGCATATACATATATTTTAATTATTAATTAATAAGATATTTATACTTCTAAAATTACCAGAAAAAGGAACAATCACCAAAAATCAAAAATGTCTTAGAAAATATAAACATCTCCAAGCCAGGTACTGATCAATCAGTTGAAACAACTTCGAATGAATTAATAACAAAGAAAGTTTGTGATTCACTTACTCCTAAAGGTAATATATTGTAAATAAGTATTTTGTCTACACTTTTCTATCATTTGAATTGTAAAGCCATTCATTTTTTTACTAATTATCTGTATTGGATGAATTTTAAGATTTTATGCTGAATCTTAAGTATAAAATACTTTTTAGTAATTATCACTTAGATTACATAATTTACATTAGTTAAAACTTTTTCATTGATTTGGTCATTTTTTTAAAAAAATTATTTTTTTTTTAACATATATCTAGGTTGTTCTAATTATAATAATCTTTGATAACTATAGATAGTGTTCTGCCCAATATTTGATTCATACTATAAGGTATTTAATATCTACCATTGTTCTATTCTTCTTCTTGTTGGTAGTTATCAGCTTCAAAACCATACCGATAAACAAATGTTATGCCCTCTCTCTGTTCACTAATACTCACCATTCTGTGTCCATTACCATTTGCTTCACTTTTTTCATCACCTGATCTTTCCATCATAATTTTGTTCGTTTTATTGGTCTGTTTCTTACTGGAGAACCACATTGTACTAAATATATAAGTGAACTGTGAACTGACTTTTTACCATGCATGACCAGCACATAAAAGCTGCCTCTTCTTTATTTTATTCACTATGTTTGGTTTTTGGTACATCTCTTTAATATCTACATTATTTCTGATCCTCTGTTCTTCTGTTTTTTGTATCTATGTATGGTCCAAAGATGGATCTAAGAATTTTTCTTTCAAATATTAGTAGATTATTCTGTTATGCCTTATGGAGTGTGTTTGCATTCATTAATACTATCAGATATATAATTGGATTCTATATAATTGGACCTCTAGGTTCTTAGACAGGATCCTTAGCATAAACATCTTGCTCAGTCCAAAATAGCATTTTATTTCTCGCCTGTATTTTATTTCCTCGTTTCATTGTTCTGAAATTTGAACTCTTATCTTTTAAATCTTTACATTTCCACTTCTAAGTAGTAAAAATTTTTTATATGCTATCATATAGTATGATATTTCATACTATATCAAGTGAAATTTCTAATTTGTTCTTTTATTCCAATGTTCACAATACTAGCCCTTATGAGGCTGATGATTTTCAGTGGGAAACCTAATTGTTCGGATGTACATACTAAAGATTTACGATGAATGCAATCGTAAATCATAAATTGAATATGTACTTCTTTAATGTATTTTCTAATTTTTTGTAAAACTATTCTTAATATGAATATTTTGTTGATAGGAATATCTGTTATTTCTAAAGCCTGCCTGGTAGTCATTTATTAATTCCTCAAGACCAAGGTCTGACTATCTAAAATGTAGCTTCACAATACATGACATGGTACCATTGTAATTATTGCACATTTGTCTATCATCTTTCTTATATATAGGACATATAATCCTGGTTTTTTAGTCCTTGGGTATATATTACCTCTTTTTCCCAAATCTCTTTTTTATCAACAAATAAATATATTCCGTTAGATTATATCTACTGTTCTATTTACCAAATTAATTAATTATAAGCTATGTTTATTAATTGGGAATTAATATTTCTACTTTACTCTGTTAGACAATATTATATTATAGATTATGAGCTGATTTATTATTCCAAAATTGTTATTGGCATAAATTTAAGATCATCTTTTGATGGTTAAATTTCATAGTCCCTTGGCGTATATGACATTATTAAAGTATTATTCATGTCTTCTTCGTCAAGACCATTAAAATTTAGTTTTGATATAAATGTTAATACATTTATTACCTTAATTAGTATAATATTAATATTGTATTTTTATTATTATGGTTATCTTTCAGTTTATAAACCAAGAAAAGGTATGGCTACACCAAAACAACGTTTGGGTCGAATTCTAAAAATACATAAAATGATGAAATAACTATTCAAGAGAAAATCTGGATAAAATGAATTTTCTTATTTAAGTGCCAAATAATTTATTAAATATTATTGAACAGTTATGTACTTACAGTGTCCCAAAAAAACAAATGTATATAGAAATGTAAATCCAATTAAAACTATTGGAAAGTATTTTTACTTCTTACTATAATATTTCACTAATCAAAATCTGAAAATAATATTATATCATAGCATGGTAAAATATTTTTTATTTTATTAATAAATATTGTCCAAGTTTTTAAAACAAATATAATTGATCATTTTATGTAGAAGTCAATAATTTGTATATACATCAACTAAAATCAGCTATTTTGATTTTGAGTGATTTAGTTATGGTAAATGATAAAGACTAAAATAACTCTGTATTTTATTTTTTCTAGAATATATATAAATATATATATGTAAGCATAGTAGTTTTGGTAAAAATACATAGACTAAATTGTTACAATTTCAAACACCTTTATATTTTTAATACTTATGTAATTATAAGCATACATATTTTATATTATTATGACTTATTTTGATGTATTTTGTGTACTTCAGCACTTTCAGTTTTTTCTAAAATTGATATAGTACATAAATTTAATATACTATTGTGTATATTGCTAAAATAAGGAAATGTATTTCAAAAATTTTGTATTTAAAATTATTGTTTTATTGATGTATAACTTACACTTAGAAATGTTTATATTTCTACTTAAAAAAATTTAATAAATACATTTAATTTATATGAATTAAGTATATTATATTTTGCATACATAAGAATATATTAATTTTTTTATTGTATTCAAGTATTATAGTTATAATGGCAGTTTTTTAGTCATTTTATTATTTAGAAAGATTTAATTTGTAAACTTACTATCGAACACATATTTGTATAATTTTTTATCATCATTTTTCACTTAATAATTTACTACTTTTTTGTATTTCTTTTCTTTCATCCTTATGTTTTCATATTTAATAAGTACAAAGTTTTTTATAAAGAGTTTATTTAAAATGTTTTAAACACATTGGTTAGTGTTGATTTATTTTATATATTATAATATGCCTTGAATGAAAATAAAAAAAATTTAAATCAAACCTGTTATATGAAAAAAAAAATCTTAATTATATAGTTGTTCTAAGTTGTAGATAAAAGTATTTTCTGAACATTAGACAAGCTGGACAGCATTGTCGTAGTCTATGATTGTAAACATACTAAGACAGATGTCTGCAATCTGCATGTTTTGCGATAGTACCATCGGAAATGCATTACGCCATTACATGTGCATACATTTAAGTAAACCGATATTATTAAGTATGAAATCAACTCTGCATGAGTAGTGTACATGTGCTGTAAAGCTGTAATAATTGAATAATAATGAATAATGATTATCATTCTGACCGGTATCGAGCTGAGCGACGCACGCGTGTCGTGTCACATATTCGTACAGCTCCGGAGCGCATGTAATACTGACACGGCCCCACGTGGGGGGTGTTTTACATCTATGACACCCCCCACGACCACCACGTGGGGCCGTGTCAAATGGCTCCCCGCAGAGGTATCAAACCGGTCTCCCAGCAGATCTATGGCTAAATGGGCGGACGGGAAGGCAGACAGCGGTCGGCGGAAGCTTCAGAAAGCTGTCCGACAAGCATTCCCCTCCCGGAGCATCGCTTAGCATGCCGGGCGGCATCATCCCCCGAGACACTGCCCATAGCACTCCGGCGGGGGCAACCACTCACCACTCGCTCTGACCACCTTCGACCCAGGTCATCTCCTGTTGTGCGGCTTGGGGGGGGGGAGTATGACGTGGTGCGTAATCTCTCCTCAGCTGTACAACCGGATCGTTTACCTAGATAGGTGTAAATTTGCGAGAGAAAGATAACGTGCGGTGGTCCATTAGTCACGTGTCGACTTTCGGCACGTGTGGTCGCGGGTTCAAACCCGTACCATCGGTTAATCTTTAACTCGCAATTTTACATCTATGACACCCCCCCCCTCCCACGACCAACACGTGGGGCCGTGTCAATACTCTTTGTGGAAACTGCGAGAAACGGGGAGGAGGATTAAGGGAGACGGACGAACAACAATTTATTAACTACAATGATCCGTTGCGGCGTGCGAGCCACGAGGAGACGGTTTTATTTTATTGTCCGTGTAGGGCGCACAGACTTCTTTGTAAAATTATTATTATTATATCTTCTTCTTTAGTTACGGCCCTTTAGTCAAGACCATCCTGAAAACGTTAAACTTTGCCACCTATCCCTGTCCTCTGCTATTTCTCTCCATTTGACACCAGGTTCTATCTTTTCCACTTCTCTCTTCACACTATCTTCTCATCTTAACTTAGGTCTACCTAGTGGTCTTTTTCCATTATTATTATATATTATATTATAGAAGTCTGTGGTAGGGCGTAGGCGGTGTGCACAAGCCGCAGTTTCATTGTACCAGCGCATAACTCAACCGTCGGGGGGGGGGGGAAGGGGGACCGCTGCCGCCGCCAAAAGTCGGGGCTACTGAACCGTGGCCAAGTCGTCAAGTGGAGAATCAGGAGAATCGCTCTAAAACGTACACGGACAGACGGCCGTGATGTCAGCGCTTTCCGTCCGCTGCGGATGTTGATACGACGCGACGTGGTGATAATAATAATCTCCGCCCGCCGTCACCCTCTCGTCATCGCACCGCCGCCATCGTTGATTTCCCCCCCCCTTTTCAATGTTTATCATTATCAGCCGCGAATCCGGTTTCGTTTCCAACACGTCGTCCTAATACTATGGTATGATTTTATTTCGATTTTAAAATCTGTTCAAATCAACTGCTAGAACCAATTCGTTGAATCCTGATCCTCCCGGTTGCTTCTCCCAAAACAAAACCCGCCGTCATCACGCGGAACGCCACCGTTGCGTGTACGTACATGCACGACCAGTTGTCCGACGCCGCCGCCGCCGCCGCCGCCGCCGGTCGTGATTCGCACGCCGTGATACCACCGCGTGCCACCGCCACTGCATACCCCCTCTCCTACTTATCCACTCGACCCCTCCACCAACCCGTTCTGTCATCTTCTCTCGCCAGCCACCGTTTAATTTTCTTTTGTTTTCCTCGCCGCTCGTAGCCGTCCGCCGTCGGTGGAAAAGCGAAAAAAAACATTCCCTCGACGCCAGGCCACACGTCTGTTGTGTGTACCGTCATTAAATTCGTGCAATATTCTTTGCCTCTGCGCTCGCCACCGAATTATTTGCAACATTTACGCGACGGAACAGCACAATGACGTCGAAAGCCTCCACCGCTGGCGATCAACAGAAAAACGACGACCCGATGAAACAGACGATATTGATCATCGAACACAAAATCAGAAATCTGGAAAAACGGAAGGTATGTACTGAACACGTCGAACCTATGCGCTATAGCAGCGGTTCTCAACCTTTTAATATTGGCCATCATCTACACAGTTTGAACATTTTTACGTACCACCTGACCTCTTATTGTTTTACTTATTAATAATTATACACGTTTATTTTATATGTATATAATTTTATTTTATTAAAATCTGCACAATTATGGCAGTATAAGTGTTAAATGCCCAAAAAGAAATTAAATTAAATATGTACAATTAATATTATAATAAATTATTATGATTTACTTCAACGAGACTGTTGGTGTTCTTTTGAATGTACGATAGCGTCAATATTGGACTCCATATTAGTAACTTTTGGTCACTATTAAATATAAATTATTAAACAATTACCTATTCATTACAATTTTTTTTTATAAAGGAAGATTTACCACAGGTTGAGAAGCACTGTGTGTTTATAGGTCGAATACATTTTAACAACGAGTTTCTTATCTGTCGATGACGGCTTGCACCTGCATTATTACCATTTCTAATAAAAGTTTTGAACTTTTTCTTCTGTCCATATTGGCATGGTTTAGTGAAATAATATTTCACTTTTTTTTCTGATTCAAAATTGATTTTCACGTCGTCTGTAATAATTTTGTATTTACGTTAAACAGTTATTTAACTTGTTTTTCGCTATTGAACTAATTACAATAATCTTTTTCAATGACCAATTTATTACTGTTGATCATCATCATTATTTTATCTTTATATCGCTTGATTATTACCTTAATTATTATTTGATTATAGTTCTTAATGATTTTGAACATTGCTAATAACTTTATTAGGTACTGTTTAAGGAATAAAATTATAATTTAGCCATAATAATTTAAATAAGAAAATATGTATTTGATGACTTATTCCTATGTTTTTGTAACAGAGCTTTTATGTTATTCTCAGTCTATTAAATAATATTGAATTATATCTATTTAATTCGATGTCCATTAAATATTTAATTTAAGTCAAATAAGTTGTAGATATTTACTGGATATTAACTTGGAAAATTATACTATAAGTTCCTTGAGGATTAACTTTTGATAGTTTACTTTTGGTGTATGTTCTAAGTTGGTTCTTAATATTTATAATAGATAATACCTGATTATTTAAAGTATCTAAAGTCTACACAATAGTTATAAATAATATGTAGTGCATTAATGATAATTATTAAGATTTTTTTACTAATTTAATTGATATTTATATCTAAACTATGTCAAACAACGAGAAGTTTCAATTATTGTAGTAATTACAAAACAATAACTGACAACAGTGGCGAACGCAACCGGAGTGGAGTTATTAGAGAAATCTGAACTATTATAAACCTATAATGAATTATATTATTATAAGTTTTCTTGTAGGTAGGTAGGTTTTCCCAATATTTATTTTTAGGTGAGTTATTAACTTTTTTTAATTGTAATATTTTACGTCGTTAAAAATCGCTTACAAATTTAAATTTTGTAAAATAACCGACAAGACACAGATAATGTACTTCTCTTTAAGTTCAACTATAGATTAGTTTATATTAATATTAAATCTTAGAACAACAAAATTCGTTTTAATGAATGTAGATTTGTTATGGCATATGTTTATAAGACTGAAATAACATATGAGGGTGTAGCATCCTCTTTAGTAACTCTTAAATTAGAATTATTTTATAGACTACTTGCACGAGATGGAAAAAAAACGCGGTCTAGTGGTGAACTTTTGTACTAGTGCAGGGGTAACACTCAAGTTTAGTTATTATGTTAATGGAAAAACGGTCGAAGAACTTAATTATTTTTTAATTGTACAAAGTATGAATATCATCGCATATTAATTTATTCAATAATAGTTGAATTGGATAATAAATTATTATTAATAATGAATAATAAAATGTTTTTAAATTTTTCGGTTTAGTAAAATTTAAGTTTATATTAACTGATGCTTGACTATCTACATTATTATTAGTTTCAAAAATACAATAAAAAATAAAAATTTCCTAAGAAACCTCATAAGTAACTTAAGCACTTACCTATATTAATAGTTGTCATATTATTTAAATTTAGTTCTATAGATGGTACCTATTATTCAATGGTGTATTGGAGAGTATACGCGGGTATATAGCGTATGCCCTACCACCAGTTTACTGATTTAGCGTATATCCTGTAAAATTGTACTTATACCCACATATACCTCAAAATTAATCAGACATAAGTAAATTAAATTATTAATTGCTAGGCGATGTCGGTGGCTCGTTTTTCGTTGTACAGATATCATAGGAAGTATAATATTAGTACCTCGTTGCGCAGACGGCGGACCGGTTCCCCACCGCATTATGTAAATATGTCCAAAACCTTTTTTTTGGAGGGGAAGGGGGTAAATAAATCAATTTAAATATAAAGACGCGGTAGTATACCCCACGACCCACCATAAGTTAATTTAAGGTTTGATTAGAAATTTTTTTGAGAGAGGATTAAGCTCCCCACCCCTCTCCCCTCAATATACGTATATGTGCTGAGCGTATACCCTAGAAAAAAATTATAAATACATCACTGCTATTATTTCATTATTTAATTTTTGAAATTCTATGATTTGATTTTAACGGTTAATAGAATAGAAGCTCATATCTGGAAGTTTGTTGTAGAATATTGATAGTTTTTTTTTATACTTGTTGAAATATTGAAAGTATGTACGACAAGTTTCCAGGATAAGGTGTCCTTGTATAAAAATAAAATTATTTATAGATTTACTCAAAATCATATTAAATATTCTTAATAATTACAATGTAAATAAAATAAAAGATACAAAAATAAAAAATAATACATTTATACTCCTAACAAAAGCTGCTATTTTTTCTATTTATATATATATATTAGAATATTAAATAACTTTTAACGAATTTATTAATAAAATGGGTACTGAAAGTAATACTATGAACACTAGGACCTCAGGGTTTTCCATTTTCTCTAAAAATAATAAATATGTCAACAAATTAGAATAATAAAATACTATTCACTTTCAGCATTTTTATTTTTTTTTTTACATAAGGGATGCATTAATACATCTTAATTTATTTTTAAGAACCCAAAACAAAATTTAATTAATTTCTTGATTCTATTGATTGCTTTAATTCACTATTTTTTTGTCTCCTTCTCATTATGATGGTTAAGAAATAAATAAAATATAATAATTTTTGATTTTGTAATGCAGTAAAATCTCATTCGTCCGGACTTCGCATAATCCGGACAGCCGTTTATAATACGTAAATAAACCGGTCGTATGACATACGACAATTACGCTAGTTTTCACTTACTAAATACTATGTACGTAATGTATATGTATATAATACAATTATGTATGTATCTACTATTTTTTTAGGTTTAATAATATATCAATATATGGTTTAATAAAATATGCAATAAAATTTTTATAAATTTATAATTTACGATTGTTGGTTATTTTGTTTAATCTGGACTTTCATTCAATGAAATCAATGGAAATATCAATTAGGACAATCTAAAGTCCCAATGAATCTAGATTAATGAGGTTTTACTGTACCACTATTTATAATTTATAATAATAATATATAATGCAATATGCATGTCACAAAAACAAATAAATAATAATAGGTAATTAAGTAATAGGTAAACTTGGTATTAAATTGAATAATCTTAAGTCATAGGTCATAACTTGTAATGATATTATTTGTTACCAAGATCGTATTTCGTCTAATTGCCCCTACACTAGTATGATTGTTGTCAGAACGCTAATATACCAACTCATGCAGTCTATAATAAAATATTATTAAGTGTGATTAACCTAGGTAATTTTTTAATTTTTGTAATTTATTTAGCTGAAATTAGATGGATATATTCAACTGCAACGTGACGGAACATTATTAAGTGATGATAAATTGATAGCTGCATCCAAAGTTAATGAAGTAGTTAGTACTTTGGATTTTGCAAGAAATCTGAAAAAACAATTGAGTTCTCTCTTAACTACTTCAAAGCAAAAGAAACATAATACAGATGGAGAAAAACTTCCCAATAAAATTGATAGTAAAATCAAAGAAGTTTTAATTTTTCAGGTAAATAATTTAAAATTTCAATTATGAGATTTAAGTTAACAAATTTCTGTTAAATTAATTAGTTTGGTAGGTTTTAACTATTTAGATTGTGCAATGAATAGTTAGTGTGTATTATTTTTTTTAATTAAAAAATTTAAAATGAAATGTTAGTATTAATTGTTTTTAAAAGCATAAATATAGAATTAATTGCACATTTCAACAGTTAAGTAAAATTATAGTTTGAAAAATATGTTGAAAATAGTAAATAAAAATATAAAATTAATATTTTAAAAGAAAGAATAATGTCATTATAAAACCAATGAATTCATATTTTCCATAAGAATTTAATAGATAAAATAAAAGTTTTAAACAATGCTAATAAAATATTTTCTAAACTAAAACATTATCAGTTTTTTTTATAGTTTTATTATTTAGAACTAAATAAACCATTATTTTATTAGTTTTTCCAGTATTATTTAATATTGATAAATTTATTTTAGATAAGAGAGAAATGAAGAATAATGTTTTATCATAATGTGGGTTTTGTTTTGATTTATTGCGTCTGTGTACATATTTTTGACCAGAAGGATTGCTTTGATATTTACAAACCATTAACTTTTCTGATAGAAAATTTCATCTAGGTGGACCATTGAGCAGGTTATTTTTTGAATTTTTAAGTAGTTTTCCGAATGATTAGGTAAAACAGTAACAATTGCAGGCATTGGACTACAATACGTATTTTTTATTTGATTGTTATTTTGATTGTTATGTGACTCGAAACATTTACTGGAGTTTTTATATTTATTTTATTATAAAATTAATAATAGTTCATCAATACATAATATTGATACCATTTTATAGACATTTTATAATTTTATAAATATTTAAATGAAATTTGTGTGCACATTGAAATTTACAGTTGCAATTCAAACCTACTTATTAAGAAATTTATTTATTTTTTCTATATCAATCATCTTAAGTTACCTTTTTAAATTTTTTAATTTTCAAACTTGTTTAGCCATAGAGCTTCTTTTTAAACAGTATTTTCTCGTGGAGCCCCTAGAAATATTTTAAGTTAAGTTAATGCTATATGTATGTAGAAGTAAGAAAAATGAAATATTTATTATTTAAAATTTATATCTACATATTGAGAATTAAAGTAGTAAAGATAATTGAAAATAATACAATATATATATATATAGTATATATTATATCAGTGAATTATCATATTTGAGTTTATGAAGTCTTATGAAAATTTCAATGTTTTAAATAATGATGTTATTACATTATTATGTCTTTATGGTAAAATGAAAGGAGCCCTTGAGAACAATTAGCCATAAAGGCTTTGCGGAGCATTGTTTGGGAACCACAACTTTAAATCACAAACTGATCTATCCAACCACTTTCACTTGAATTCTTAATTTGAATGCAATGGTACATTGGTTTCAAATTGAAAATACCTAATAAATACAGCAATATTATTCAGCTATCCCTGTATCTCGCTCGACCTAAAAGTTTTGCTTTTTTATTCATACTACTTTTTCATTATTATAATACTTATTCAATAGATTTAAACAAACTTACACATGATTATTGGTATTGAATTTCAGTAGATACTTAAATGTATTTTATATTGAAGTGACTATTAATACTTTATTATAATTATAATTTTGAGCTAAAAGGTTGAAGTTCCTATAAAAATTTGATAAAGCATAAATATTACCTTTTACTTACCTTATATATGAAATAGATTTCCTTTTCTTATCAATATTTTAACATAGCTCTGTAGTTCTGTTTTGGTAGTATTTGCATTCCACAATAGTCTAAGGCTTAGACTCTAGGCCAGTGTTCATATTTGGTCACATTTTGAAACTCTACAAGGACGACAATTATATGAAATTCACTGGTCAGTACTCAGAATAAATGTTTCTTAACTTAACTAATCAATATCAAATAATAAAAATTAATTAATATAATATTATTTTATACATTAGCTTTTGAATGATGGTCTTACAACTGAAATACCTTTATTTATGATATGAGTGTTTCTTCTTTAAGTATATTTTTAACTTTGATAGTATATCTAACCAAAGATAACTTTATTTAACATAAATGCTACTTAAATTTTTCGTGAAATTCATCATTAATATTTGATTTTATGAAATGTTACTGTTATAACACATTAAAGTAATTGTTTTTAAAACTAGTTTCTTGTGTGTATAAAAATAATTACTAAAGTGTGTTTTGCTATTAAAATATCTAATCAAAAATGGTTCAAATGATTTTTATTAATAATAATACTTAGATATTTTCTATATTGTATTAATACCCGTATTAATGTAAATAATTTGGCTGTAATATAATTTAGATAAGTATCTAAAAATAAAATATATAAACTATGAACAGTGTATATATATCTATAACAGTGTGTATATATTTTTTATAACTAATATTTACTTATATTTTAGAATATATTAGAAAGTATTAAAGAAGAAGCTGTGAAACAAGATTTATTAACCGGTGATAATGGGGCTGTACAATTAACTGATGATGAACTCTCAAAACTTTGTCATTTTTCTAAAATGGTTTCACCAAAACGTAGCGTAGAAGAAGGAAAACCACTTTTTAAGGTAATTAATTTGTTAATTTAATAATATTGTTTATTTATATGAATAAAACTTCAAATATATACTGAACAATTTTATTTTTAAATTAGCTTTAACATCATATGACTATTTTGAAAATAATTTCTTTATTAATATTTTAAACCTTAAAGTATTATTCAAAATAAATAAAATGATTTAATCACTAGACTGAAGTTTGTAATAATCTATAAAATGTTTTAAATTTAACTTATTAATAGTTATTATTTTAGGTGTTTTACTGTGACAAAAGAAAAACTCATAGAGCTTAAGTAGTAACCAAATTTTAGTTGAATTTTTTTTTGTGATATGTACATCCTTCAAAATTGAAACTGTTATATTTGTATATTTATTTACATATTTGTAGGCATTCATATGTGTGTATTGGTTATTATTATTATGTTATTGTTAAATTATTAATTTTGTTCTAAATTATAGGATCAGCTCAAGACTATTTCTAAGCACTATATGAAGTTGATAGAAAGTAAACCCAACATTGTTGCTGGTACGAGTTATGCTAATTTAAAAGAATGTTTGTTAAAAATTGAAAAAAGTGGTTATCTAGATAGAATAATAAAAAATGTAGATAAAGAAGTTAGTTGAATATACATTTTTGTAATTAAGTTATCTACAGTATTAACAACAACTTAATAATGTTTTAGGTAAAAATATATAATCAAGATCATAGTTTAGAAACTAAAGTACCTGAGGTTGTAAATCAGCCAATAGTTTCCAATTGTGATAACGCACCAGATAATGTACCAAGTAATTTAATATTTTCTCTCTTAATTTTAATCACCAAGTAATGATTATATATTAATAGTAATATTAATTTAGTTTCCAGTGTTCCAGACGTAGAGTACTCTGCAAATAAAATTGAAACAATTTATTTTACAAATAATAATATTAGTGGAAATTCTGTTGAACCAAAAATATACCAAAATATAAATGCTTCAGATTCAGTGTTCAATACTTCTTTTGACTTTTTACAAGTATGTTCAAGGGTTATATATTTATTAAAATATAAATGTATTTAGGAAGTATTAATTAAATATTTTTATGTTAGGACTCACAACTTGAAGAAGATCATGCCAATTTCAACTTGGATTCCATACCCACTCAAACATTTTCATCTTCTCTTTATAGTAACAATGGACCAACAGATGAAGCAATTTTAAAAATACTGTCTACTCCTCCTCGTACTTCAAATTCTGTTCCATACAAAGTAATTTGTTTTTTTTTTTAATCATTTATTAATTTCATCCTATACAACTGTGTATTTATGTTTAGGAAATAAAACAAAACCAATTAGAAAATGTAAATGTATCAAACTCAAGTTCCTGGGCAGAAAAATCTGAAGTTAATTGGCAAACTAAAACAGAAACTGCGGATATTAATAATTTACCTAAAGAAAATTGGTCGATGGTTCAAATGAATAGTACTACCAGTAATAACGATTGGCTTATTAAAAATAATTGGGTTCAGATGGCTGAAGCAGATAAACAACAAAACACAACAATTAAACCATCACAAAAAAATTCCTCTTCCGATTTCGGTTTAGTTACTAATGGTAATTATTTAAATATTTCATAAATTAAGTTAAATATTTTAATTTAATAATATTTACTTTTCAATTCGTAACAATTGAACAGCGATTTTTGTAATCTGATCATGTTACAATATTCAATCTTAAGTATTTTAGTTTAAAACTAATACCTAATTCTGGTGAAATATTCAATATAATATTTTGATAAACAAATATAATTTAGTAATTTCTTATTTGCTGATAAATATTAAAAGTATAACCAACTCCGAAACATTTTATTGTAATAATTACTATATTATGTAGGTTTAATAAAACAACATAATATGTAATTTATAATTAAAATTATGAAATTAAAAATTTTGTATTTATTTACAGTAATTCCCGTATAATGATTGCACTACTCAATCAACTGAAAATTTAAAATTTGTTTTTCAGTTATTTCAAATTAAATCTTTTTAAATCTAAGCTTATGTGATTTAAAGATACAAACTCTTAAATATGTTATATTTATATTGGCAATTATTATTTTTATATTTTATGATTTGCTTAAACGATACATGGGATTTTAGATTACATTTGAACACAAATGTTAATAAATTTAATTCTTCTATTTACTTAAATTGTTTATGTTAGAATTGTACTAGATATCTAGATTAATTCTGTAAAGTTATGAAATATACATATAATGTCATTTTCAATTAAGAAATATTTATCGTTGCAGTTATATATAAATAGTTAAATTTTTAATTTAGGATATACAGAAAATCTCAATGAGTTACTGCAAAATACGGTGGTTTTCAATAAGCAAGAATCATACCCTGTTACTACTTCCTCGACCAAGTCCAAGTTTTATCAAAATAACTATGTGCAACAATCACCTGATCATAATGTTGGACATTATACTAACTCCAACAATAATTTTGACCGAAACCATTCCAATGATTTTAATAAAAGATCTGCTCCATTGAAATCTAAAGTTCAATATACAGGTGACTATTATTTTAGCATATCTTATAAGTAATAACTATTTGTATTATTCATCAATGTAATTAATTACAGGTGGTTCATCAAGAGGTTATCAACAAGGCAACTCATATGTTTATAGTAATCGCTCTTACAAAAACAATAGTAATCAATATAGTAACAATTCTAACAATGAATACTCCCGAATCTCAAGACAAACATAAAATTGGTATTTATAAAATCAATGCTCATTAGGTAAACTAATTTCCTAATTGAATATTCTATTGTGGGTTATTCCTTTTATTCTAAATTAGTTTGTACATACCCCCTCTTTTTACGATCACCCTACTAGATGATACCAAATATTGTTTTTTTTCTTACTGAGATATATATTCCTTCTTTTTTTATTCAGTATTTATCTGAATTAATGTAACACAGCTACACACACATGTACATTTTATAATATATAATATGTTATATGTAGGGTTTTTGAGTTGTTACTTTGTTGCACAAAAAATTACATCCTGGAGTTGCATTCATTATTATTTTCAGTTAAAAACATTCAACTCTTATAAATTTAATTGTTTATATATTGTTATTTTCATGCATGTGTCATTAATCAGTATCTAAAATAAATAAATTTTAAACTAAAGGGATATTTTTGGCGTTTTTGTTCTTGGTGGTGGTCATTTTATATAATTATATATATATATATATATGTATATAAGTATACATTTACAAATTTATTATTTTATTAATTTCTTTCCACGAAGTTCAATGATACTTCATTATTTTTGAAAATATATTTATGAAAGGGTATATTTTATGAAAGATAAGTCTGGAGAGTATATAAGTAATACATATGATGTATTTAATAACATTTAATACTCGCAGATTTCTTTATAGATTCCTTTTTTTTTTTTTTATATTGTATATGTTTTTAGTTTTATGTTTGTACATTTAAAATATGAAATATATGTGAAAGGCAATTATATTGTATTTTTGCAATGATATTTTATTTGTTTTATGGTTATGAAGTATAATATATATGTAAAATATACTAATGAAAAATGTAACCTAATATTTACATGTTCAAATGTATCCAATCTGAACTCCTAAAGAACCTTACAGTTCCAAAAGTGGTACAAAGGTATATTATATATATATATATTAAAGCCAGATACCTTTGACTCATTGATTATTGCTAAAACAACCGATCATATGAACTTGAAATTTGACCGTGGTTCCACTAACATTCTATATGAACAATAAAAACGAATTTTCCAAAATTCAACCCCTAAGTGGGTAAAAAAGGATAAAAACGAATACAGGTAAATATGAAAAAATCACCTAGCCAGAACCGCTATGATTATGAAATTTGGTAAGTAGTTTTATTTTATGATTTAGAGATCTCACAAAAAAGGTTTTTCCAAAATTCAATCCTTGAGAGGCATAAAAAATTAAAATGGTGTATAAATTTAATTAATGATATAATAACGAATAACGATAGAAATAATAATAGCAGCCATAAACTTGACTTAAATAATTTTTCCATGTTTCCTACTTGTAGTCTTATAATATAATGTTACATGTAACACTTCTTACATTCTATTATATAATCTAACTATTTAATCTAAAAATGGATCTCTATTTTTTGTTGGCGTTGTTGCCGCCCCATAGTCACGCCAGTACTTGTCAACGTCTTTACCAATTTGGATAATTATTTTTTGCACCTGTTGGTGCAACGGTTTTACTGATAAAGACATAAGAAAAGTTGCTACTAATTCAAACTCTTAAGGGTGGCTGATATATTATTTTGGTTGTCATAGCGACTCGAAATTTTACTGGATATTTTATTTACATCATAAAATCAAAACAAATATATACCTTGCCACTTTAGTAACCATTAGGCATTGTAAAAAATTATACCAAATTGTTAGGTACATAAAGAATTACCAAACATGGCTTGGCTTTAATTAATATAAGACAGTACCTATTCGATTTAGAACTACCCCGACCAATACTGTTCCGTGCGAAACCGGGTGACTCAGCTAGTTATTTAAGAAAATAGTATTATTAAATGTGTTGTATATTTTTATATTATATCGTACCTATTTTAATGTGTATTTCTACGTGGTATATATTTTATACTAAAAGTTAATTAATTGCCCTTCCATTAATTTCCTTCAAAATCATCTTGTGTTTCATATTTTTTATTAATCAAGTGTATATACTTTTTACTTTTGCAATTTTAATATTTTTCGGATATTTTTTGATTGGAAAAATGTAATCTTTATATTTCTAAATAATCTATAAGCTGATAAATAATGGTGGAACCAATTTACTAAGATCGTACCTATCCATTAAGTCCTTGAATAACACAAAAATATGATTACTTTAATTTTATTATGTTTCTAGATCTCTTATTGTGTTAATATTTCTACACAATTTATTTCAAAACTTAAGTATTATTTATTTTACCAAGTAATAATTTTAAAATATCAAAAATAACTTAAGTAGGTACTATTTCATTCAGTAGGGCCGTATTAAAAAATGTATTGCACCGGACACAAAATTTTGCCCTCACCTATGCCTATAGAATGTAAATCATCTAAAAATTATATACAAATTAGTTTTAGGTACTATAGGTAGCTACTATTTTTAGTATTTTACTTTTTATTTTAATAGTTAAAAAATCAATATATATATTTTATTTCGTACCTACTTATATGCGTTCACAATATTTGAGAAAAATATACAAAATATAATTTTTGCTGTGTAGATAGAAAGATACTTACACCTACTTCTAAAATATACTACAATTGTAAATAAGTATATTAAAATATATCATATACATAAAATAGTATTACTAAACTAGATACATAACATATATTAATACCATATAATCAGTTTAGTATGTTTAGGTATACATACAAGTTTATCTATGTAGGCGGTTCGATTAGTTGTACTTAGCCATTCAAGTAATTTAAATACAATGAAAACTATCTATTACGGAATGGCATGGGACCAACCAAAAATTCCGCTCTATTGAATAAAACGGAAAAATTCCAGATTATTAATTTGTAGCAATATATACAATATATTATATATAAAATATATTTCATTACAAAATTAGTTTATAACATTTATGATTTTTATTTTTGAGTTAGACTTATACATAATAAACTTAATTTATTACAAAATTATTAATAATTTATGTATGCAGTGAAACAGTATTAAGAATTAAATTTAAACATTTAGCTTTTTCAAAAATCATATATAGTTTCATATGTCATATTGTCATATTGCTGGTTTACACAAGGTTTTGCCTGGGACCCTCAAAATCGTTCCGTTTTCACATTAACCCTTTCAGACCCAGTGTCCTCTTTAAGAGACACAGTATTATTTTATTTATTACATTTTCTGGGTTGGTGCAGTATAGTTAATTATATATGAAGTTTATAGAGAAAGTTCCATAGAATTCATC
>JAIPRK010001582.1:0-19934 GCA_025469195.1 Chaitophorus viminalis
TATGTAAAATCGTTGGTAATAGGTGGTACCCAATTTTGTTTATATTTATCATATTTCCTAATTGAAGTTTGGCACTATACATAATGCCTAGGCAAAGCTCGTATTATATATATTGCCGAGTGATTTTCGGCATTTTACCTATGTAAAATACCGGATTATCCATATTGCCGGTAACATGTATATTTCTATAAAACTAAGATTACATTAAAATAATTAATAAAATAATAAATTATACATGTTCATACATTTTGGCCCACTAACTGCTTTTAATATTTTATGTGTCCCTCTAATGAAAATGTTTGGAGACCCTTGACGTATAGGTGAGTATTGTAAAAAAAACACGTTACGGTACATTTATTTTCAAGTCTTAAAAAATAAAATAATGCTTTATTATCACTCGCTAAACAAATAGTTCTAATTAAAGCGACAGTCATTACTAAGTTACAAATTGACTTTGGAACGATAATTTATTGAGTACACGGATCGGAGAAAATAATTTGTGGAGAACGATCTTTAAACTGGTGCGGATCCGTATTGGGTTGAAATAATATTCTTAATTTTTAAAAATAAATATTCATCTCACTATGTACTATATATTTATATTGGTAGTGCTCTCGACGCGAAAAAAAACCATTCAACCACGCTATATAGTATATAAACGTTGACATGGACATTTTTAGTCAAACTCTAGTTGTGAGCCGCTGTGGTTGATGTACATAGGTACTCATAAAAATCCAAACATTCATATACACGGTAATCCAATCACATCTAATTATAGTATAAATTTTTAAATACTTACATCACTGTTCACAAAAATCACCAATAGTACAAGAATATGTGTCATTAAGCATTTGGATACTTACGTATATCGATCTAAATATTGTCATCTTACCCCACATACATACCAACAGCACAATCATACCTAAAATTATATTGAACTATTTACATTACTTTCATCGTGTTGTTGAAATCCGTCCCAAACATTATTGTTTATAATTAAGTATTATTAAACATTTGAAATAATCTACCAACTGCCACAGCAATCTAATCACATAGCAGCTTACAAATTTAAAGGGCATCTAAAGTGTGCTACACGATAAATCGCAATTGTGAAGAAAGCAGTTCGGCGGACACTCGAAATCTAGTTGGAGATTGAGGATATTTGGACTTATAATGTATACTATAGTAGTAATCACTAACTTTCTTTCCCCAAATGGTTTCTTTTATTGACAACGATGAATAAATTGTAAAAATCTTGTATTTCATTTTCAAGCTTTATATGTGTTAAAATTGAAAGTTTTATGAATCTTTAAACACAAAATAAATTACGTAATCCGCGTGGCTGTATTTTATCCTTAGTGTAAAAAATAAACTCGTAATATTGTTTGTAATGTAAACAAAGTGTTTTATCATGAAATAAAACCAAGTTCACCAGGTACCTGAACATTTTCAGCCACGAGGAAGCAATAAACGTCACTTTGTTTATCTGTAAAAATTATGATTTAATTGAGTTCAAAAGTGAGTGAAAAAAAAACCAGTGGCAAAAGCAATTATAATATATATGTAGATTGGAAGTAATAATCTAGAAAGTAAATATTTACAAAGACAATTAATTACCATCATTATAATTGTAAGCATTTCGAAGATTTTTCTGAACTTTGCTTTACGGATCACTGTAACGATTAAAATAGCACGTAAATAATTTTGCTGTAACTATTAAACCGTTTGTTTTTATAGTCGAAGCAGAAAATTTGTATGTTTAGTTTGTAGTCGATTCAACTACCATTATTGGTTATCAACTAGCTATTGGTGACGTCTAATTTACCTAATTATAATATATTCTCATTATCTGATTATCAATGACATAAACACGCATAAACATACTATCTGGGAATTTATGACATCATACTAATTACCATCATTCATTATTGATTTATCACAAAAGGTATACAAATTAAATTAAATTACAGTTAAATTATTTAATAAAGTGTTATAACATTTTATCGTCAGCCACTAGGCGCTTTAATTTTTTCACTTTTCATTTTATTCTGTAGTAATGTCATGGTATTTAATACCTAAACTTAATCATTCGACCATATGAATAAGTGGCTTAGTATGTGTGTTATTTTGTAGATTTTAATTTATTAAGTCTAAGAAATATTTCATTTTTAACATTTTTTTTATGAGATAATTTTATTTAAATTTCTGGCATAAAAAGAATGAAACCATCTAAATGATGTATCCAATAAACCATCGCGGTATACATGCATTTGTTTTAAAACAAGAACATGAAAGAGAACTCGAAAGAAAATGACTAAATAAAGTCTTACTAACATTAAGAAGATGTTGTAAAACTAATATGTTACAAATTCATATTTATATTAATATATATATGGTTGCTTAATATGAAATTTCATATCTGGCAGTGAGAACAGGATAGAAATAATCTCCTTCTCTCCCTTCAAAATCATGTTGAGCCGTAACCTCATTATCTTTACCGACCAGTTTTCAAAGTAGAGGATAACAATTAGTATATATGCATGATTTTTAGTCAAATTAGATTTACTTTGATTTAATTTTTAAAGAAATACCAGTAGTATGTGTTCCCTCATATTTGTACTTGTACCTCTGACAACCAGTAAGCAAATTCAGTAATACCTAATATTTAAAAAAAATTATAAATATCAATGGCACCACCAAACATAAACACTTGTATATAATATATTCATAAAAATTTACAAATTTATGATTTATAATATATTATATAATTTACAAAAAATCACAGTCTATATATGTATGGTAATTTTCTAATCAAAACCAATCATGCTACATAAAAATAATTATTTCATCAATTTTACTTATTGTAAAAATTAGAAATAAGTTGAAAAATTTTCAATGGCAATAATAATTGTCTTTAGTTTATTTCATCGGGTAAAATGATACCATCTTGTAAGAACACAGCAAATTTACTACGTATAACTTAATGTAAATGTATGTGTGTGTGTGTGTGTGTGTGTGTGTATGTGTGTATGTATAAAGGCATGCGCATAAATGGTCACGCAGATAGCGCATCAGCCATACGGATGATTAGAAAATACGAAAAATCGATAACATATAGTATTCGGCCGGAAGAATACTATGTCAAAAGTTTGAATGATAAAACACCTACGTGTTTGTGGTACACTGTGTATGTGCATGAAATGTTTGTCTGTATGCAACCTCGGGTACTCAGAGTCTATTGTTTTTTGTATTTTTATAGTTTTTACTATCTGTTTACGTTCGAAATACGTGCTGAGCACACAGCGGAGGATATTATAATATAATAATAATATACCGGTTCGCATGTATTACATACATGTATATATTACACATCATTGGTACATGACGAATATTTAAAATAAAACGTAATAAATGTTATTTTTATATAGAATAAATATGTAGGTACGTATATGTCGGTTTAGGTATACCTACATGTATTATTCAATTTCAATGTAAATAAATTCAAACTCAAAACACGATAAGATAAACACAAAATGTTTACCATTGCAGTAATCGTTTTATTATTTTTTTTTCTACTACCTTCAATAATAAGTAATAATAATAACTATTATTACAAAATTCATAGTGTAAAACGGCTTCATTATATAATTAAAACATTGTTCGGAACGGCCTCGGAAGAAAGCCCAACTATTCCAAGCGCACAGTCACCCGTCACGTGCGCATACAAAGACATCACGGTTAACGATAAAGTTGAGGAGAATCATACTGGATTGTAGAGGAATAGTTCAGAATTCAGACCTATACAACGGTCGTCGGAGTATTTCGAAAAGACGGAAAATCTATTTTATACACGATTGGATTATTTACGTATAATCACTGAAATCCGACTTAATACGGGGGATTAGTTGGAAAATCTAGAGATTTACTGTTCGTACAAGTCAATTTATCTAAACTATTATTTGTTTTTTGGATTTTAATCTACATTAATTTCTACATCTGCAGGAACGATAAATAATGACAATCAAAACTAAATTATTTCCAAATATTTGGAAATTTATTTATTTTATTTTAAAAGCATTTATCAAACCAATTGAATATAATATTTTCATGTGCAAGATATTTTTCTGAATAATAATTTTGCTAAATAAACTGGTTATTAATACCCTTATAAATTAGAAAAACATATTAAAATAATCGTTGAATTATTGTCATTTATCATTTAAAAAATAATATTATAAAAAATAATATATTAAAATGATAAAATATAATAATAATAATATACATTTCCCTATCAGTCCCATCACCATGGAATTTCTATTTCAAGGCAGGAGCCTTTTTTGTGATAACTTTGTTCTGATTTGTGCTCAGTTTTCAGCGTTTATGAAACAAACCTTGATTTTTATAATTTTTTATGTGGAGTTGAGTGGAAATGATGGCACGCCTTTCTAAGAATTTTGGGTTGGGCTAGGTCGAAAATATTTATACAATTCACCACGTTTTTATAAGAAACATTTACGAGTTACGATGACTTCTTTTAGATTTTGAACGGAGTGATGAATGTATTGATTTTACAATGATCTGTGTTTTTTTAAATTTTTTTTTGTGTCTGTCATCAGGTTTTAGAGCAGTAAAAATTCTTCGATTTCCTTATACAGTATATTTTTTAAAAGTAAAGTGAATCTAGTTGGTACTTGAACATGTCAAAAGTTAAACTATTTTAATAATTTTCATAAGCGTCAGGAAAAACTATGACAAAATTACGGGATAACGAAAATTCATACACCACTTTTCGTCTACATACATTTTTTAAAATTCTATAACTCGAAAAAGAATAAACCGCAAGTACTTGAAATTTTTATAAAAGTTTATGTTAGCATTTTCTATACATGATTAAGTTTTCGTTATAAATCCGTTATTTATACTAACAATATATATTTTAAATTTTTCTAATCTTTTTTTTTTTTAATGTCGATAAAAAAATTTGGCTGTCCAAAAAATGTTGAATCCTCTACAAGATTTATCACAAATTGTACTTATTGCAATTAAAAAGGAATTGAAAATTATTTGATACAAATTTTTTTATAAGCCTCTAAATTTCAAATTTTTTGAAATATGTCAATATCGCCATAATTTGTAAGTTATTTTGTAGTTGAAAATTCATAAAGATTTTGGTATTTATAGGTTCAACATTTTAAGACTAGGTTATCCATTGTTTCTTCAAACAACTATAAAAAAATTTCTATCGGACTTACGGAAAAATTATTATCTGAAATTCAAATTTTTATGAAAATACATAAAATAGATTTATCCTCAAACGATTATATATATTTTTTATTATTCAATTGGTATATGTCGTAGGAATATGAACTTTTACCGGTTGTTTAAATTGGCATTTTCTTTAAACAATTTTCTTTTCAAAATATTTTACTTATTGTTAAGCAATCTATAGGCATTTGAAATATTCGATTTTTTATATAAATATTTTTTTTTTATAATTATTGATAAAGATAAATTTCACTGGGACAAATTACTTGAAAATTTAGTAAAAAACTCCACAGAAGTCGTTCTTATTGCCATTCAAAAATTATTGAATACAATTCAGGCAAAATTACTTTTTACAAGCTTTTGCAGAAAAACAAATATTAACATAATATTACAATTTAAATATAATATAATATATTATAATATATACCTATAATTGACTAACAAATCATCTCCGTTCAGAGTCGTTTTTCGTATGCAATCATACCTATCATTGTATTCAAATTTAATACATCCATTATACTGACCTATCCTATGAACGAGATCTTCTCTACTCCTCACCATATAGCAGAGGGAGTCCCCATCCGGTCCTTTTTTCTTTTCTGTTAAGTAAGTTTTTTTTTTATTATTGTTGTTATGTGTCATCTATTTTATACTTTTAATAATTTCGCTGAGGATATTTAACGTATATGTGCGAGTCTAATAAATGAATTATAAATTTATTTATATGATTCCATATGATTCATTCATCTTGAGTCTTGATAATCTAACAAAATACCAAAATACTGTAACAAGACCGTTATAATGGGGTAATCGCTATAATTATGCCTACACGCGTAATTAATGTTTCAGAAAAATCAATATGGTTTGACCACAAATATTTCCTCGTTTTTGACATATGGACTTTATTTAGAGGGTCCTTATATACACGAATGCGCTAGATATAAATTAGAGAAAGACCTGCTGTTATATTCAATGCATATTATTACCGCGGGCTTGGCTCAAAACATGTATATTATACGTGAATCGAAAAGTCCCATGAAGAATCGAACTACAGAACGGAAAACGTCATAGACTCTACAAATACACCAACATGCTATTTATATAATTTGCACCGGTATATTATGTTAGCAAATCAGCTTAAATTGAACGCCCATAATATAACACTCGTGAATGTGTACGCTCCACAGTGTGTACACAAGTCAAACTCTGTTTTTGTATACATAGAGATTACTCTTAAGTAAAATATAATAAATCTAACACTATTAGGAGGCGTCTACCAAAAAGCTTTATGGAACATATTGCATTATACCATTATGCTTATATATAGTACATTTATATACACTATATTTATGACGTGCAGCACGATTTAAAATGTACCGTTTTACTACCGCGATAGCTCTATGTATAGGTACACAATAAAGCCGAGGTATTGTGACGTACGTAAACTATATAGTTGGTGGCTTGGTGCATTATTAAAATAGGCATAATATGCATTGTATACAGTCTACTCTACACTTTACATAAATGAAGCTCACACGTACACACTTACGAATTAATGTTATAAAAATAAAAATTTCAAATGAGTATCTAACTTAAAGGAAGAAGTGTATATAAGTGATATATCAGAGATGGTCAAACCATATAAACAACCTTAATATTATAGATAATCATAATTATACGTAATTTCAAATTAATGAATGTTTAATATTTATAAATTTTAACAATATATATAAAAATTTTGGCTAATAATTAATTAATATTTTCAAGACATGTAGTGTTTGTACAATAGTAATAAAGTATTAGTACAATAGTTAAATTCTTAGAGCCGTATTATAACTTATGAGATTATAATTCTAAGCCTTTAGGTTAGTATTGAATTGCAGTTTATGGAAACAAATTTTGTGTTATTCCTGTTATAATACGATTATTATACTCACAACACTATGGTTAATAGTCGTAAAATAATAGTATAAACTATAAATACGTACAATGTATCTAATATTTAAATTAATAAAACTACTCTACAGTATTTTATAGGATATCAAAGAATTTTTTTTTCAAAGTTAGTTAAATATGAAAAAAATAAACTACAAATTACTTTTAATTTCTGTTTTAATTCATAATTTTATGCTACAACTCTAGAATATGTAAAAATATCTTCATCGGTAATATAATAGTTATGTTCAGTGGCGGATTTACGGAAAGGGGGAGGGTCTGTGGGGTCTGGATATTATATTAACTATATTTTTATTTATTGGTACTTAACAATTGTATGCAAATGCATTTATCAATATTTTTCATATACATTTATTTTATATAACATAAATGTACATTATATATTTTATCCATATTATTATTTGTTAAACATTTTATGCAATTTTAATCTATGTTATAATTAAATTAATCTGTGTAAGATGCATTTTTAACATTAATTTTTGTTAAATTTACTACACAAATATAATACAAGAGCTAATATAAGCCAGCTAACTGCTGGTATTTCGCGTAATTTGATTCGGTTAATAATATCCAACGATCATTGGTCTGATCTATTTCATCTCCTGCAAAAATATTCCATAAACTACTCGTATATATTATTATTCATGAAAAATACTATTAATTTTTAGAAAATATAATGTGACTCAATTAATTAACTTTAAGTATTTTTTAAAATTAATTCGTGAGCTGTGCCTTTTAAAAATTATTGGAAAAATTGATACATTATTAGGATACAAAAGCTAATAATTATTAATAGAACGTAACGTATTACATAGCAAATAAAATATCATCACATAATCATAATTATTCTGTATATATATATTATCTATTATAGAAACCCTGTCTTCTTTTGTTTCCAAGTATATTCTCACATTATATTTATCTAAGCATGAAAAAGTTAAACATTTTAAAATCTTTTTTTTGTATGTTTGAATAGGTTTACTAACATACAATGTTTATATATAGAGATTTATGAATGAAGATAATATTTACATATCATGCATACAATGCGCCTGTATACATGAAAAAATAAATGGATAAAGAGAATGATGAACTTAATCGTATAAATATATTAAAATATACTAAATTGTATTTATTTTGCTTCAGTTTTATAAAATAGTAATAATTATAATCAAGTAAATACAATTTAATGAAAATGCAAATACTAATTTCATTACATCTGTGGTTAATAAAAAAAAAAGCAAATTAAATTTCCCTTGAATAAATTAATAATGAATAAAACACGCAGCGTTGATTTTAATCATATAATCATAATATGAACCGTTTTTAATACAGTACGTCGATACATATTACAAACACAGACTTGCCGATACACTACAGTCTACACTTCTACAGCATATATGTGGTATGTAGCAATAATAATATATTTTGATTTGAACAAGTACATATTATGAATAAAAATAATAACGGTGCCTATACTTGGTTATAGAAATAAAATAAAACGTATTATTAAGTGTATTTAATATGATATTTTATTTGGTCGCATCTGCAGAGTCGATGTTTTTAAATCAAAGAAATTATAGATAATTTCGTTTGTAATCCACGGTAGGTACGTAGGTACATTTATAATATAATGCAGTACAATGTACACTAAACACGATGGTAACTTGGTCACTGGAGAATATTAACGAAAGCCTTGAAAAGAAAAGAAAAACTTATATCTCTACCCCTCCGCCGCTGCACTCCCATTACCATAATTTCGGCGTATTTCAAAATTTGTTCCCCAAATTAAAACCCCTCGTTTCGACAAAAACGTCGGATCGGAGTGATTTACGACCGTTCGTCGCATGCTTATGTACTTATACACATTGTACACAATATAATATACCAATATATGTATATATATATATATACATGCGCATATATACATCATGTGTATGCTTTAGTACATAGGTATATATATATACCCGTATCTATATATACGCACACTGCATATTATATATGAATGTATATATGTATAATATGTATAAAGTGGAGCTAGTGGTATCAAAAATATGCTAAGATCAATATTGTACGCACAAGTTGCTTTGAACCCGAACTCTGCCGAGCGCGTATATCACGACCCCCCCGAAGTCTCACGATTCCCGGACTCTACCGACGTACGTTACGCGACGAGCCCGCGCGAGCGTTCACTGTCCCGTCGCCACCGTTCGCCCACGCACGATCGTCCCTCACTCGCTGTATACATATACATCCCTCCCCGTCGCTGTCTCTCTCGCACTAGTCATTCCCGATATCCCTGTGTGTGTCTCTCTCACTCTCTCCCTCTCTCTGTTTATTCGTCTTTCTCTCTCTCACTCTCTCTTTTTCTCTCTATTCGTCTTTCTTCCTCCCTTTCTCTCTATCCGTATATCTCTCTATCCCTCTCTTTCTCTCTCTCTCTCTCTCTCTCTCTCACTCTCTCTCTCTCTCTCCTCCTCCTCCTCCTCTCTCTCGCTCGTCCCCCATTACCATCGCCGGTTTTACCATTCCCAAAACACCACTGCCATACTAATTCGCATCCCGCCCCCGCGGTCGACCGTTGGAAATCCACGGACGCATCGCATGCGGGGACCGCTTGATGCCGCTCGACGTCCACGTACCGCAGCCGCCGCCAGTGTAAAGGCGCATATATTTGCTGCGTGCGCCATGTCGGACGAACGCGCGTTTGGTCGCGAAAAGACTGCGACGACGACGACGATTATCGCGATCTGCTCGCACGTGATCGCGACGAGCTGATGTCCCGACGTTGAGCTGCGGATTATCCGCCCGCTGTCGCCTCCTCGACGAATAAGTATTTCATGTGTGCCCGATAATGATTTTTGAAAAGTCCAATTTGTCCAGTTTCATCCACGCTACTACCGCTGCTGCTGCTGCTGCTGCTGAAGTCTTCGACATTGGTACTGCTTACTGTACCGTTGCTGCTTGGCCGGAAACTCTGATCCAAATGCACTGCAAACGAAAAGTGTAAGTTGTTCCCGTACCGGTCGACCCCCCCCCTTCGCACATTCATCATTCCCTGCACAATATAGTGCATACCGGATACCATATACTTTATACCACTATATATATTTATATATATTATACAGTAGACGCCGCTTATAAGACTTATTTTGGGACCACCATAAAATGAGTCTTATAACCGAATAAAACTTATAGGTGAAGTGGAAAATTATTTATTAATTTTATTTTATTACATACATATTTAAATCTTACAGGTTTAATTAATATTATGTAGGTAATATAACAATAATCGTTGCGGCAATGTGAACTTTAATCAGGGATAAAATTTGTTATACATTATAATGTATCAACAGAAACTAGAAATAACCAACACGAGTATTATTTAATTTTTCAATACCAATTTATTTCTATATTATATAAATTGGGATAGCGATGGACCGTTCCAGACGATTTTGAGTCTCATAAGGGACTGAACCTTATATCCGTGAGTCTTATAACTTATAAGCGGCGTCTACTGTAAATATATATATATATATATATATATGAATATACGGATGTTGGAAATCCAAAACGATCGTGTTCACGTTTCCTGCAGGCGTTGTCTTATGCGTCCAGTCATCGTCGAGTTTTCGAAAATTTGTATACATTTGTCCGATCTTGTTTGTATTGGGAATTCATTGTTTGTATCACAAAATATCGAGTTTTTATCTTACAGGGTTCACTACCAAATTATTTCAATTAGAAACCCGTAATAAATCCATTAAATCAATATAGGTACGATTGCTTTGGTGCGTAATCCGTTAAGTTCTCGGTTTGATTTCCTAAAAGTATTCAAACAATATTATTAATCATCTGAAATAAATATTGTAAACATATAAGTATTAGTATTATAATATTATAAAAATTGAGCCAAGCCAAGTAAATATTAAATACTAAGATTAAAACGTAGACCGTATAGTCGTACATAAACATTATCTACTAGACTGTATCTACTTAATAAATGGTGTTTCTGACTTCAGATACCCTTGCAGAGCATGGTAATAAACTACTTGTGTATTTGTATTCTGTAATGAGACAATAATATAAATATGATAACGTAACCACATTCACAAAACACTTTAAATGAAATTCACAAATCATTATTGAAGTGTCATTCTATAACAACACAATACAATTCTTAATATTATGGTTAATCAGTTTCGTCAGTATATGAAAAATAATTTATCACCAACCTGATTATAATCGTTTACTTATAAGATGAAATAAAATCATATAGTTGTATTTTAGTAACATTATTTACTTCAATATTGATTTAAGCAATGGGTGTATGACAAAACTTTGATATCGTGAAGAACAGTATAAAATCAAGTATCAAAATTGACCTCTAAAGTGTATTGTATTTTTAATTAAATGTTAAGTACATTCTTATTAGTAATCAATTATTGAATTAGTATGTAAATATAGCATATCAATAGGCACACATACGTTTTATAGATAGTGGCTGTTTCAACAGGTAGTAATTAGTAGGTATCACTGAGTGTACTCGTGATGTTAAGTTATAAAAATTTTATATATTACAGATAATATCATAAAATAAAGCTACTGAGGCCTGAGGGTTTAAATAAAGTATACCAATGCATTTATGACAAGAAGTTCACACACGATGTAGCGAAAATAATGTTCATGACATTTTAAATTTAAAAACGTTTTTCGAATATAAAACTAATAACAGTTTATAAATGGATAGATTTGTAGATGGTAACATATTTAATAACTTAAATAATTGTATAGATATCAAAGATAAAACTACAATAGTCCTGAATATTGAGATACATCATATTTGATAATTCAATAATTGAATATGGAACCATTGGAATCTACGCACTCAAAATTGTTGAATAGCTAACCACCACTAAATTTAAATTCCATAATTCATAGGCTTAAGTAATCGAGGAAGCAATATAGATTAATCATTTTTCTTTGTATCAATCAATATTTTAATACGTTATGTTAGTATATGTATGAGGTGCATTAGGGGATACTATTATAAAAAAGAACGGGTGGGCCTCGCTTTGCTGTACAGTTGGGGGTGGAGTGTACCTCGTTTATAGGATAGGTCATTATTACAATGGATTTGTTAAATTTGAATGCAATGATAAATATCATTGTATACGAATAACGATTCTAAACGGAGTTAATATGTTTGTCTAAAATGTGTATATAATAATATAGTATTTTATATTTAAATCGAATTATAATGCAATTTCGTAAAAATTTAAATTTAAAAGAGTCATAAAATTTTTTCCTTTTGGTCCGGTAGAAATTTTTTTATATATTTTTGAAGATTAACTTATGGACAAACTAGTGTCAACATTTTGAACCTTAAGTATAAACAGAAAAAATTTTATGAATTTTTATCTACAAAATAACTTGTAAATTATAGTGATTTTGACACGTTTTATACAAATTTGAGCTTTATGAGCTTATAAAAAAAATTTGAGTGAAACGATCACCGATATCTTCTAGTGAAGATAAGTTAAGCTTATTATAAACCTTGTATTAAATTTTCGAGAGTTTTCGGCCAGCCAATTAAATTTTATAGGTGTTTAAAAAAAAAATTTAACAAAAATCGAAAATTTAAATTGTCTATAAATAAGTCAAAATATGTCAAAATACTTTGAAAACTTAACCACGTATAGAAAACATCAATATAAAGATTTGGTGAAAATTTCGAGTTGTTGAAGTTTTTGGTTTTTGAGTTAGAGCATTTTAAAAAAATGTAGTTTGTAAAAACGTGATTTTGCGTAAAATTTCCCGTTTTTTCGTAATTTTTTTATCGTTTTTTTCGATTTTTTAAAAAAGTATTGAAAAAGTTGTATTTTTACTTGCCCAAGTACCATCTAAATTCCCTTTCCTATCAGAAAAGTTGCTGTTTAAGAAAATCGAAGCATTTTTACTACCAAAAATCGTGTCCTCAGGCACAAAAAAAAAAAAAAACACACATCATCGTAAAACCAATAGATTCCATAACTCCGTTCAGAATCTAAAAAACTATAAACAAACCAAAATAACGTAATAATACTTTGTTAATGAGATGCTCTTTATAAGGTGTATATCTATAATATACAATTATTAAGAGATAGGTGTTCTTCAAATAAAATTTCTCAATAAAATGTGCCATTATGTTTATTTTAAAAAGCCCTTCATAGGTAATGAATTGCACGATTGCACATTTTTCGAATGTAAAAGGGAAAATAAACTATACCTTATTTATATGAAATATTCTAACATTTCTAACGTATCAATTGGTCAATTTTTTGTAAACTATACTCAGGTTCAGTGTATTTGAACTTTATATTATTTATGTATAAAATAAATGTTCACTATTATATATATTGTATAAAAAATCATATATCGTTGGTTGTTTTTAGAATTAGTTTAAGTTTTTCATTAAATGTTATATTTTCTTATTTCAGCCAAAAGTGTTTTAATTTTAAATAAATAATCTTTTTTCCCCTGTTAACAAATGTATATTGTTATCTAAATAATAAAACAATTTAATAATATAATATAATTTTTAAAATGTTATTGATAAATAGTTATTAGTTTATTACTTATTACTAAATAATGTATTACTCTTTAATCTTTTTTTCTATCGTAACCTATTAGTTTCGATGAGATATAGATAATCATATAAATAATTTAGTATTTTCGCTATAAAATTTATGATGATTTTCAATAAATAAAAATAAAATAAGGTCAATGTCTATATCGAAAAGTGCATCATGGATTTTTGTTAACATCCGAACTCATTTTAGACCTAGATACTAGATATGTCAGACATTTTTCATGTGCTACGGTAAAATAAAGTGGTCCAATAAGAAAAATCTAATCACAATAAAAACAAACTACCACCTATAAAACAAACGATGTTATGTCTTAAAACTGTACATATATACATATATATACCTATACTTTTGTAGTATTATAGCACATACTGTGCCTTATTTTACCATTCTATCTCGGCTTACATGTATATACGTGTATATAGTACCTACTTACCACAGGCTCCTGTATCTATTATAGAGTAATTTAAAAATTTATATTTTATTCACTCGAGGAAATGCATGCAAAATTAAAATTTGTATTTAAATTGGAGATGGTTGCCGTACCGTATTTCTATTATCGAATTACTTACACCTAACAGTGCAGAACTGGTATCTCTGACTATTTACGCAAACGCTTTCACTGGACACGCATGCACAACATTTTGACAATCATAACTGTTATAGTGTTATCGCATTACCTATATGTAATTTCGTTGTAACTATAGTCAAACTATGTAAAGTAGACGCGTATTTTAATTTAAAAACGCTAAAAAATATCGAAACAGTCCCATCTTGAAGGTATTGTACACATTAAATATTGGAGTAATATTCTATAGAATATTAGATATACGAAAAACGAATTTTTCTTCGACCTATTATGTAAGAAGTTTTTACAAAATACGAGTAAACTAACCTATATATTATGAAAACAGAAAAATTAATATATTAAAACTTAAAAGTAAATATATAACAAAACACATATAATTATGGGTGAATAATTAACCAATAATTTCACAGTACTTAATTAAAATTGTAAACGAATAATGCAAAACTGTATAGCACCTGTGCCTATATTCTATAACATTTAATAAATTATTAATAAAAGTTATTTAAAATAAATTTATCATAAATTGAGTACCTACATTATGATACCTATTGAGTGTTTAATTTACACAATTCATAGTAATAATTGTGATATGATATAACTTTTTTCGTGTGTATATTAATAAAACGCGCGTACATTATCTTATTAGTATATTATTAAAAAAAAATCTGGGAGTTGATACAGATAAGCATTATACAGATACACAGGCATAAATTAATACATTATACGTTATAAAACAATGAATTATATAAATAATTTTCTTAAAATTACATTTAATATTATATGATCACGAAATTTAATAAATATTTAATAAATTCATTTAGAAATATTTTAAAACCAAATGGATTTTTATGCATATTACAATTTTGGTATGTTTTCTATGCATCGGTCACACTTTATTTATAAACTAAAATTAAACTTTACAATTCCACTGCAAAGGTTTCTTGAAAATAGGTAGAGTCACTACATTTTACCATATGCCCATATAATACCTACTCAAATCATAGCATGTTTACTTCCACAATGATATTTACATAGATAAGATGTTTCCTCTTCGGTTGAAGTGAAATTATTGTGTACCTATTCACCCTAATTTTGTACAATAACTATTATAATAATATATAGATTCAGTATTATTACGTAAGACTACATAGGTATATGCACAAGTAATGATTAAACAATAATTAATAGAGTCAAAACAAGAATTTATTATTCAAAATGTTCACTATTATAAGTATGATTAAGTAGTAAATGTCATAATGTAGTTTTAACTGCGATCGGATAGAAACATTTTTAAGTAAAACTTATAGAATATAATATATAATATTTCCAATTTATATTGAACATCTTTATAAAATAATATCACTCATGAGTCATGAATCACGTAACGCGCCAGTTCTAATCGAGAACAAATCTTGAATGGCACATCAAGGAAACCCAAATAACTGTCAGATTTCGAAATTATTAAAAATGTCACAAAATATCATAATGGAGAATTTTGTTTTATGAATTTGACGAACGATCTGGTATTATAGTAGCTTTCACTTTGAACGGCGAAGGACGTACGAGTATAACACAAGCTGATGGAATTAATAATTTTAAATATTTCTTTCTATCTACGTTGTTCTTTCGTAAAAAAAAAAATAATAATAATAATAATACATTAAAGTGAATAAGTTCAATATTCAGTATGTTTTTATAATATTATCTCAATTATTTATATACCTTTGACGATTCATCTGTTAGAATACCACGTATGTATTAATCGATACTCAAACTAAAAAGTGGCGTCTTAAATAAAATAATCAATAATCAATAATGTGATATAGTATATTATACTAAACAGTTTATATTGATGCAGTAATTTATAAAAAAAAAGCGTGTTCATTATCCATTTAATGAGTATACTATTTATAAGACCAAAATAAGTATAATAGCATTATGAATTTATGAAATCTACATATTATAATTTATAATAATATTATGGAATATTCGTTGTGAACTCAGGACGAAGTAATTCAGATCTTTCGTTATTTTTCGATTTTTTTATATTACAAAAACCTATGTATAACACCGCACATGGAAAAAATATTGCTATCAGATAGACATATTGTGGAGTATGCGTAAGCATAAATTGTATTACCATATTATCATTGTGAAGTACATTATCCACAACAGAGCTGTATTATATTAATATGCGTAATATTCTGTAACAATTCATAAAAAAAAGAAAACGTATACACTATAACTTAATATATTCTTCTTCAAAATACGGTTACCCACTAGTAGTAAAATATACAGACAACAGACATTAAATTTAATAGTTTTTATGTCGGATAATGACATATTCTATTACATTGAATAGTCAACCTCGATTTTTTTTTTTTTAGAATAGGCCGATATAAATAACATATTGTGAATAGTACATAGCACAAAGCAGGCTTGATTTCAAGCGCACGTGTCATGACGACCATACCTATTACAAATAATATTTTATCTTTACAATAAACTAGAAATAAACACTGTATTTATAAGGCGATTTTGGTAAATTATCTAAAAAACGTAACATGATTCTTTACATAAAAAACCTATGCACGTTAACGTAATATTATAATACAATAAATATCTATCACTGTATTTTTACAGACAAATTAATAATTTATTCATAAATCAAACGTTGTATTTTTATTCTGCACTATGTCATGTTATTATGTTCTATTATTTGTAATATTCGTGGACTTTACGAATAGTGAAATAAGAAAAATGTCGATGAAGGGGAGAGATTAAATCGTAGAACCGATGAGTATAGTTCTAGGCGTTCTAGGTGTGTTTTAAGTTTTTAATATGGCATAAAAAATATCAAAGTAAAATATCCAAAACATAAATTTGTTACCTATTTAATAATCATTCAACTTATTATGTGTTTATACCAGTGAATAGAAGAAGAAGTGATACTTCATATTATATAAATATTTATGTTATTAAAATTATATATTTGATCAGTTCATTATATTAAATATAAATGATTAATCATTGATTATTTTAGAAACTCGTATAAAATTGTGTTAATAAAACATAAATATAGTATTAGATAATTACTAATTTTGTTTTATAATGCATTAAATTTGTTTTTTAAACATTGTAATTATAATTTGTAACAAATTGATAATTAAACAACACCAGTGCATAATAAATTAATACCATGAAAATAATGATTAACAAGAGTGTAAGATTATATCATTTGACACTTAATAAATGTACAGTTTAAAAGATCAACAGGTATATTGCATTAATGTATAAATATTGATAAATTCGTTTTAATTATATTGGCTGTTGTGTTATTGTATTTTACTGCAAATACTTAATTTAAAAATAAATTTATTTCACGTAATAAACTAAAAATAGTAGTAAAAGAGCTCCCAAAAACAATTGGCAACTATTTTTAATTAGCAGTAAGCACAGAGTATTTTAGTTAATACTTTAGAAACCATAAGTTATAGTAAATGTGTCAAAAATAACATAGAACATGCTTTCAAATATTGCATAAAATGGTAAATTTCATAAGCTTAATAATAGAACAGAAAATATTTGTATGATTCACCAGTATGAACCTTTACCTTAGAACATTAGTGTGTAAATATTATATAATAATACTATGTTATATATTATCATAAACTGCATGAGGGTGTGTATAGATAATTACTATATACCCATAGTATATGACTATATGCGAGAGTCCGTAACACCACACAATTGCGTGCAATGTCATTATAGCATTAGATATACTATGATATTTATTAATCGTAACTTATAACGTGTTCATTTTATTAGTTAATTAAATAATAATTTCAAGAGATGAACGAAATTTAATTTTTCAGCAATAGCATTGTATTTGTAGGTGTTTACGCATAAAATATTGATCTTGCCTATTGAATATTATTATTTGAATTTGGCTTTAAAACATCAAAACCCATTATTGTGATGTAAATTGAGGTTCGATTTTAGTTGTGTGTAAACTTAGTAGCAGATCGCAAACAGTGTTTTATTTATACACACAATATTTCCCCTCCTATAATCGTGGGCTTAAACGTATCTTTGGAAAGGAACACAAATAAAAATATAGTTCGTTATAGTATTCATACTATTATTTATGTGACAATATGGTTTCAATAAATTGTTTGCTTTAATTTTTAAACTATCGAATATTTTATTTTAGAATAAGATACACGCGTAAGATACACAACATCTTGACATTTTATTATAATATATAATATATATTTAATGCCAACAGATCCCCCTTTTTAATTTAGTTTTACAATTTTTACACAAACTTAACGTTAACTTACAATATGATTATAATTGATAATGAACATTTTTATAAACTTTCAAGTACTTAATAAAATATTTAAATATTGACAATCTTTAACAATAATGTCTACAATATATTATATTATATTATTACTTTAAGCCGATTATGATGAAACTTAATTACATTTTATTTAATCTATTTTTTTTTCAAATTGATGTATCTCATCAAAAATAAAAATATTAAATTGTTTACTACTGATTCGATTTAGTGTACTATACTATTATGAACATTTTACTGACCTCATAAAATACTAATTATTCTTAGGTTAGTCAAGTAATATTATACCTATTTGTTTATGTTGTTCAATTGTTGTTCAATAGCTATATGAATTGAATACGGATCTACTCAATGCAGGTTCTCTCACATGTTAACTCTTTTTCATTTGTTCATTAATTATTTTTGGATAATCATTGGAACCCATAAATCAAATAAAATTAGTAATTTACTATACCCGGAAGTAATTAAAGTCTTAGAACTCGTATACGTTTTATCTGTTATATACTTTATTATATTAATTTCACACACAATAGGTGTACTCAAAATATTTGAACCATGATTAAATAGTAAAGTTCTTAATCGAAGAATTGTGGTAGAGGTATAAGTTTAACAATAATAATTCTCAACGGACCTAGTATTTAATTTTCAAAGAAAAAGTTCCTTACGCCATCTTTTTTGTCTACACAGTATATTCAGAACATGGTTTAGGACAATGTTAAGTGAACGCGAATTACTTACCATTACAATCGATTTTTAGACATTGAATTTGTAGTTAACCGGAAACTATGAAAACATATTATACAAGTTACTATAGCGAGGACTAAATATTTTTTCCTGAACAGTGATCGAGAGATAGATGACCGGAAACACGTTCAATATAGAAAAAGATAATGCTAACAATAAAACTAAATCTGCAAATGAAATAAGTTTTTTAATTCATGCGAAAATAATTTTTTTTATAAGTTTTCATAAAACAAAAAATAAATAATCTATATACGATATATAACAGTGACGGCGCTACATATTTTGAGGCCCGGGGCAATTTTTATTTGGGGGGCCTATTCAGTATTCAGTATTTATACTAAATTTTTTTTTAAATCGCTCACAATGTGAAAACCAATATAAATTAATT